>JAOXYD010135142.1:0-10866 GCA_028565735.1 Pinacopodium congolense | reverse complement strand
ATTTATTTTAAAAGTATATGAGAGTACTTTTTATATAAAAATTTAGATTTATTTCACATTTGGTTCTTATTTATGACTAATTTGAACCTAATAAAATTTTATTTTTTATTTTTATTACAGATTTCATTTTAAAAAGTTTTTATTTTTTTAAAAAATAAAAAATAATAAAGAGAAAGAAAAAATTAAATAAGAAGAAACATAAATAAAACTAAATGGCCCTTTAAATAATCATCGTCTTTAAATTATGCCAACACATTTTTAATGTATGAAGTTAGCCTGTGAGTGATGATTATGGTTATCAATATAATCATACAAAATAATTTAAACATTTTTATATTATGAAACAATTAAAATATAAAAAAACAATTAATTGATTTTGTGTTATGTAATAACATATAAATACCATCCGTAGATTATGAATTTTTTTCTAAATATATCAATATATTAAAATATTATAAATACTATTAATTAAAATAATTATAAAAGATAATTAATATATTATACTTAATATTATTTAAATTATTCATATATACTTTAAATTTATTAATATATAAAGATATTTTAAATAATATTAACTATAAATTACTAAAATCGTGTTACTAATCGACTCAATACAATAATTTACTTAAATTGACTGGACTTGCTGGCTATTGTATATATAGCACTTTTTCTTTTTTCTTTTTTTCACTTTAAACCAAAGTTCTTCTTGTAGATTCACTTTAAGTATACCACAATAAAGGTTGAGTTCATTATAACAAATATGTTATAATTGTGTAAATACTGTTTTCAATTACACTTTTATCACTTAATTATTATAACAAGTTGTATTTGTGATACAAATATGATCTCAATTCATAATTCAAAGTCTTGTTTTTACTAAGTAGGGATGCGATATGTATACATCTTAACATTAATCAATTTTGGGGACACTTACGTATTTCGAAGTGATTTCCGCCGACATAAAAAAAATGTACATTGACTTTATAACATGCAATTTCATTTTAATAGAAAAATACAAGAAATGGTGGTTAAGATATCAAATTATGTCATTATTCATTTGCTTCTTTCATTTGTTTTTCTCCATTTCACCTTAAATCACTCTTTTTTTAATTACAGCATAATTAAAAAAAAGGAGAATATAAGCTTAAAAACGGTAAGTATCACTGAGTTATACCATAATTATATTTTCTTGTTAGATTATGAATATCTGTGTACTCTAACATAAGGTTTACGAGGAGAATAAATTGTTAAATTATGAATTATGACGTAAGTGGATTTTTTCAAAATGCTTTTTAGTCCATGTAGAAAGCAGCAAAAGTCATTTATGAAATTCATGTGCATACTTCTTTTTGCCGTTTTGGATAAGAACATGTGTAGATATTTAATGGGTGGAATAACAAGTTGAATAAGGGTGTAACATATCTTATGATCTTTATTTAAATTTAATTCAGTATTTCAAATTAAGAATTACATATTACACTGCACTTATGCTCTATTATAGTAATTATCACTTATATGAGTATAATTGTTAGTACTTCACATAAAATTATGATAATAGTTGGAAGCAATCGCAATTTTACTATTATAACTATAATTTTAATATGTAATTTAAAATTTTAAAATTGTTACTAAAACAAAAAATTTCATCTCATAAAAGATATAGGCCTGTACATAGAAAATTCACCATTATCTTTTACCTAATTAAATTACCACCTTGATTATGAAATATCAATAGTTACCTATACGCCACGCTGTTGACTTATAACATTATTTTCGTTATTTTCAATTTTTAAAGCTTTTATCTCTTTAATTTACAATTAAATCAAAACCCCCCTTTTTACTTTTGGTCTTTCGATTCGTTTAACATTCATCGTAGGAATTCCTCGTGGGAATGATCTCTACTCATCCCTATCTACATTCATTTAGATAGAGCTAATTTCTTTTAAATTTGGGTGCAGGCGACAGCATCATCAAATTTTTATCATGTCCATCTATAACATTTTTAACATTTCCAACATTTCTCAAATAAGTGTTAAAGAAAAATAAGAACATCAAGCATGTTAAGTATAACAAAATATTAAATCTTCTTTATATATAAAAAAGATGTTAACATCAATGTTATATTATATACAAATTAGAGTATTCTTTTTTTAATTGAAAGTTACATTGTATACAAAGCTGCAAAGAAATATCTTCCTTGATTTCATTATTACATTAAACATTACATTGTGTATATTTAAGTTGTCTACTTATTCTTCCCTTGGCTAAAAGTTTAGCAACATCTCCATCTTTAGTATTTCTAGTATTGTGAGCAATTCCATCTTGCAATGTCTAAATCCTGAATCTTCACTTCAATGAATGCATATTTCTATCCAAAACAGAATAGATAAACCAACCCAAAGGTCCTACCATAACTTTCTGTCCCTTGCTTTCCATGTCATAACTACCAACATAAAAAAGTTCTATTATAGTAAAGATTGATTGCTATCAAATATTTTCTTGTTGGGCAGCAAAGCAGGCAACTTTTGGCATAATTAGCTAGGAATGAAATATCATGGTAATAGGTATGCATTTTGGAATAGTAGCACATTAGTTTACATGAAAATTAATTACTCATCAAGGTACTTGCAGTTGTTAGCCCATATAACAACAGTTTGTACTAATATATGAATTACCAAAACTTATTATTGAAACAAAATATCATTTCTCCTTTAATAAGAATAAAATTGGTGAATATCACCTAACTAGTTGTCATAGGAAATAATGTAAACCAATTATTAACAATTCGGAACTTGTAATCTTCCATATTGTCAACTAAAAAACTAGCCTTACATCACCATCACAAACCTTTATTGTGCTTGCTATTACGAGCACGAAATTAAGCTAAAATCAAACGAGCACATCATGAATTACAGTCATCATGAATTACTTCGGTGCTTACTACACTAATGTTTATAAAAATTTTCATAAATTAAAGTCCCAGGCTCTAGCTTTACATTCCATTAACTTTCTATATTTGTTTCATGCTTCGCTATAAAAGGTATTAACAAGGTTTTGTAGATATATATAGTTGCCTACCTAAAAAAAAAGTGTTTCATCAACATAAGTTAAAAATATCCAAAGGACCAATGTAATAGGCATTTTAAAAAAGAAATAAATTGAATTAATAAATAGAGAAGGTTTACACCAAAGGAGCTACATAAAAATTAAGAACAACCAACTACCGACCATAAGTGTTCAGGAGCTTAAAACATTTAGCCTATACAGCCATTCCAAGCTACCACTAATAAACATTACACACCCCTTCATATGGGTAGCCATAGAAAGTAACACTTGTATCCTTATGCCTCTAGTAAAACTGGTAGCCAAGATAACAGAATTATGGCAATTTCATCTTACCATATATTGGCAATATAGAAGAAAATACTATTAACATTATGTAAAAAAATTCATAGGGCATGGGCATAAGTTTAAAATATTGCTTCTTATGTCACGATGACATGTCTCCCACCTTCTCATAAATTGATAAGAATTCTAACGATGATCCTTCCAAGTTAACCACAAGTTTACAATCATTTATTCCAAAAGGCTACTAGGCTTGAAGGAGGACTCAGAAGTAAGTCTAAAGATCAATCAAAAAGTAGATTTTAAAATGTTAGCATCAATTTGTATATTTTTAAAGGCATTGGGCCATGTTAAAATTAGCAATAAAGTCCTAGCTAGACAAGGATAGTGAGAGGAAGTGAGATTTTAGAAAACTAAAACAAGTGAAAGCAAACAAGCATTGGATGAACACTAAAACTATCGAGATTAGGAAGCAAAGGAAGGAATAATGAGCATAAATTAGTGAGACTAGGAAGCTACGTACCAAAATTCCACCCTGAATTATTTGTTGTTGATTTGTTATTGCTACTGTCATGTAGTAACACCTGTTGTCAAGTCGTCATATTTCTAACCTTGTCCTCTGCTCATTATCTTTGTATCTCTAGATAAGGTAGGATTTTGGATGTTTGTGATACGGATTGAGATTAATTAGGGATCTAGTGGGAGTAATTTAGGGTTAGGTCTAGTTAGGAATTTGGGTTAGGAAGGTGGGGTTAACAGGTTGGGTTTAAGTTGAATATAGTGGTTTTAAAATTGGTATGGGCCAACAGTATACTGTACCAATCCATAATCAGTATAGGTAAGTTAAATATTGTGCCAGGTAGAATACTGACTGGTACTGGTCCAGAATATCGATTCAAAATCAGGCCTAGTATGTAATTTCTAAAAGTTTAAGGATTGAATTTTTTTCAAGATTTTGTAACATATTGAATTTTTTTTCAAGATTTTGTAACATTGGTCGACCAATGCCTTTTTTTTTTAACAATGATTGACCAATAACTGAGGATCGGTTGACTCATCTTACCTTTAAATCGTGTTTTGACTCCTTTTTCCTTATTTTATTCTTCTTTTTTCCCTTTTCTCTCGGTTGACTCCATCAATTTGCTGCAAATCCAACTTTTTCTTAAAAAAATCATAAATATGAGTTTAATCCTTCACCCACTACCTAAAACATTAAACAATAAAAAAACATCAAATTTTATATATTCGATTTTTGCATCATTTTCTGGTGATTTTCAAGTTTTAGGCCAAATTTCGGTAGATGGTAGGAGCTTAGCATCATTTTAATGTTTACATCTATTTCTATCAACCAATTTGAAGAATGTTATTGAAATTAGTAAATCTTTTAACCTTAAGATTTGAGATTTTTTAATTTCGTTAATTTTTAATTCAATTAGTTGTTAATTAGTGTTTAATTCATCAAATTTAAGCATTGTAAAAGTTAAATTTTGTATGAATGTATATAGATTGAATCAAATTTGAAATTAGATAAAATTGGAAATTTTCAATTTGAGGTAAAATTAAATTAATTTTTATGAAATTGAATGCATATTTAAGTAATTAGATGTATGAATGAGTTAATAAAATCATCAATTTCATTTGATTTGTATAAACGGGTTAATAGAATTATCAATTTCATTTGATTTGGTAGAATTTGAAAATTTCCAATTTTAAGAATATAAAAATTGAGGAATTTTAAATTTTAGGTAAAATTATATTAAGTTTTATGAAATTGAATATATATTCATGTAATTAGATACATGAATGAGCTAATAGACTCATTAATTTCATTTTTTTGGTAGAATTTGAATTCTTTCCAATTTTAAAAATATAGAAATTGGGAAATTTTTAGTTTTAGGTACTATTATATTAAGTTTTATGAAATTGAATGTATATTCATATAATTAGATGTTTGAATGATCTAATAGAATCATTAATTTCATTTGATTTGGTAGAATTTAAAATTTTCCCATTTCGAGATGAAAATTTGAAATTTAAAATTTTCAATTTTAGATGAATTGTGTTATGTTTCATGAAATTGAATGTATATTCATGTAATTAGATGTATCAATGAGCTAATAGAATCATTACTTGCATTTGATTTGATAGTATTTAAAATTTTCCAATTTTAAGTAAAATTGGGAAATTGGAAATTTTCAATTTTAGGTGGAATTATGTTATGTTTCATGAAATTGAATGTATATGCATGTAATTAGATGCATGAATGAGCTAATAGAATCATCAATTTCATTTATGTAATAACTTACGTATGTTTTATCAATTACAATTAGTTTATTTTTCTTAATGCCTTAATCAATTACATTGATTTTGATAGGTAAATAGAGGGTAGTTCGACATCAAGCACTATTGGTGATACTTGTAACATCCCACTCTCATAAGACACATACCCGACATTCTGAGGAATATCTGAGTACATACACTACAAGGGTGGCATGTTAGAGTGCATTTCTTGAAGCACCTTTATAACTATAAGCTCTTAATTTTTTTTGATGTGTGTAAACTGATGTCTTTTGGCTTTGTAAAGTTACATTATATAACTTTGTATTGGGAAATGAAATAGAAGTTTGACCTTTAAATGGTCTTTTAAATGGTTTTCAAAATCTCTTGTGATATGCATATATTGTTAATGATGCCATGTGAAGTGGTTTGGTTGCTCTAACATGCCACCCTTGTAGGGTATGTATTCAGATATTCCTCAGAATGTCGGATATGTGTCTTATAAGAGTGAGATGTTACATTTTGGTATCAGAGCATGGTTTGACATCTCTAGGGTCATATAAGAGCAATTCAATATGTTATATCGTGAGGGACCTGTATAGTGATCCCTGCTATTGTATTTTATAGGTCATCTTTTGTAGGAGACAAAAATGATGTGCCAGCTAATGTTGAGTCGATAGGAGTTAATAGGGAATCTCTTATGCCTCAATCTGACCCAATGCCCCCGAGAATACTTGAGAGGAGAGAAAGAAGGTATGACAAGCTCTGCAAGCAGGGAGCTGTAGACTTTTATGAAAGTACTGACCCTGCTGAGGCAGAGGGATGATTGGAGAGGAAAGAGAGGATCTTTGACCAAATGGACTGCGAGTCTGATGAGAAGTTTGACTACGCAGTCTCATTATTACAAGGGACAGCTTACTAATGGTGGAAGACAGTTCCTGGTACCTCTATCCGCCCATGCAGGCTTACTTGAGAAGACTTTCCGAGGGTCTTTAAAGAGAATTATATGCCCAAGATTTACTTAGATAGGAAAATGAAGGAGTTCCTTGATTTGAAGTAAGGAAACTTATCTGTGGCAGAGTATGAGGTGAGATTTAATGAGCTAATGGGGTATGCTACTGCCTTAGTTCCGACGGAGGAAGATAAGTGTCGACGGTTTAAAGGTGGTTTAAGTATGAAGATTAGAACAAGGCTAGCTATTACTAATTTGAATAGCTTCACTGAGCTGAGAGCAGCCTCTATCAGAATTGAGCGGTTGTTGAGTGAGGGACAGGCAATGTCCAGGCAAGAGTCTGGGGTGAAAAGGTCTGGTAAGTTTCGAGCTGAGTCTAGTAGAAGATCCAGTAAGTGCCAAAGTGGACAGTCACAATCAACACAGAGATCAAAATAGTATTGGGTTAGGCCAAGGGGTGGTTCTGGATATTCTGGTAGAGAACAAGCTTATAGCAGACCACCACCACAGATGCTTAGTTGTGAGCACTGTGGAAAGAAATATGGTGGTGAGTGTTGGAAACTCTGAGGGGCTTGTCTAAGGTGTGGCTCTTTCGATCA
Source organism: Pinacopodium congolense (assembly GCA_028565735.1). Taxonomy (NCBI): domain Eukaryota; kingdom Viridiplantae; phylum Streptophyta; class Magnoliopsida; order Malpighiales; family Erythroxylaceae; genus Pinacopodium; species Pinacopodium congolense. Next base: position 3,693 of record JAOXYD010135142.1, on the reverse strand, counting down.
TCAGATTTGGGATTGTCCTGCTGTGGTTAGAGCTTAGTCTAGCATGAGAGGGGGATCAATTACTGAGACTACAGTTGAGTAGAGTAGGGCCAGTGGAGTTGGGCAGAGAGGTAGAGGCAGAGTGGGTTCTACAAGTGCTGGTGCTAAAGCTGAGATGAGAAGCAATCAGCCGCAATCTCAAACTCGAGTCCATGTCATCACCAGGCAGGAGGCTCAAGACTCTCCAGATATCATAGCAGGTGTGTTACATGTCTTTGATTTTGAAGCATATGCGTTATTAGACCCTGGGCCTACTCATTCTTTTATCACACCACATCTGACATCTAGATTGCATTATGAGAGAGATATACTGCATTGTGGGTTAGTAGTGAGTACACCTATAGGCAGTACTACTGTGATTGGAGAGGTTTGTCAGAGATGTGTTATACAAATTGATCAGGCAAAGTTAGAAGCTAACCTGATAGTATTACAATTGAGAGAGATCGATATAATCCTAGGCATGGATTGGCTCTCGACTCATAGGGCAGTTATGAACTGCTACACTAAGGAGGTAGTCATTGAACCTCCAAATCAGCCGAGGGTAGTATTTCGAGGTGTCAGTCAAGCAGTACCAACTAGACTAATCTCCTTGATGTGTACCTTAAAGCTAATCCGAAGAGGGTGTGAGGCTTATTTAGCCTATGTTACTGATACCCGGGCAGAGAAGACTGTTCGGGATATTCCAGTAATCAGGGAATTTCCGGATGTGTTTCCCAGTGAGTTGCCAGGGTTACCTCCAGACAGGGAGACAGAGTTCACTGTTGACCTGGTTCCAGGTGCCGCTCCTATATCGATTCCTCCATATAGGATGGCACCTATGGAACTGAAGGAGCTGAAGGCTCAGTTACAGGAGTTGTTGGAGAAGGGTTTTATTAGGCCTAGTGTTTCACCTTGGGGAGCTCCGGTGTTATTTGTGAAGAAGAAGGATGGGACTCTGAGATTATGTATAGATTATCGCCAGTTGAATCGGGTAACAGTGAAGAATAAGTATCCTTTGCCGAGAATTGAGGATCTATTTGATCAGTTACAGGGAGCTCAGGTGTTCACCAAGATAGATTTGAGATCAGGGTACTATCAGTTGAAGATAGCAGAGGCTGATGTACCGAAGAGTGCCTTTAGAACTCGATATGGGCATTTTGAGTTTTTAGTCATGCCATTTGGATTGACGAATGCTCCGGCGGCCTTCATGGCTTTGATGAATAAGGTATTTCAACCTTATCTAGATCAATTTGTTATTGTCTTCATTGATGATATTTTAGTATATTCGAAGAGTAGTGATGATCATGCCGAGCATTTGAGATTAGTTTTACAGACCATGAGAGTGAAGCAGCTTTATACCAAGTTCAGTAAGTGCGAATTTTGGCTTGACCAAGTAGTGTTTCTGGGTCATGTGGTATCTGGAAAAGGCATACAAGTGGATCCGAAGAAGGTAGAGGCAGTGATGAAGTGGGAAGCTCCTAAAAATCTATTAGAGATTCGGAGTTTCTTGGGATTAGCTGGTTATTACCAGAGGTTTTTTGAGGGGGTTTCTCTGATCTCAGCCCCTTTGACAAAACTTTTGAGGAAGAATGTACCATTAAGATGGACCGATGAGTGTCAAAAGAGTTTTGATGAGTTGAAACATCGATTCACTTCGGGATCTGGAGGTTATGTGGTGTATAGTGATGCCTCACATCAAGGTTTAGGTTGTATGTTAATGCAGTATGGTAAGGTGATAGCTTATGCATCGAGATAGTTGAGATCTCATGAATTCAATTATCCAGTGCATGATTTAGGGTTGGCTGCAGTTATCTTTACTTTGAAGATTTGGAGAAATTACCTCTATGGTGATACTTTTCAGATATTTACAGATCATAAAAGTCTGAAGTATTTCTTAAGTCAGAAGGAGTTGAACATGAGATAGAGGAGGTGGATTGAATTATTGAAAGATTATAATTGCACGATCAACTATCACCCTGGGAAGGCTAATGTAGTAGCAGATGCATTAAGCAGGAAATTGGGTAATAGTGTGACACATATCTAGATCTTAAGATTACCTAGTTTTGTTCAGATGAGAGCCATGAATGTTGAGTTGAGTATGGGGCAGAATGAGGTCTTAATAACTATACTGAAGATTAGGCCGATATTGTATGAGAGAATCAGTAGAGCACAGAGTAAGGATCTTGAGTTTGTGAGATTGATTGAGAAGTTAAAGCAGGATCCCAGTTTGGATTTTGAGTTGAGGGATGGTACATTATGGTTTAAGCAAAGATTATGTGTTCCTTATGTTGATGATCTGAGAAGGGAGATTTTAGAGGAAGCACATACAACGACTTATACTATGCATCTTGGCACCACCAAGATCTATAATACATTGAAGCAACATTTTTTGTGGCCTGGGATGAAGAAGCAAGTAGCAGAGAATGTGGCTAAATGCCTGATTTGCCAGCAGATTAAGGCTGAGCATCAAGCCCCAGTTGGGAAATTGAAATCTTGACCAATTCCAAACTGGAAATGGGAAAGGATTACAAAGGATTTTATTATGGGGTTACTGAGGAATTCAAGGCAACATGATGAGATTTGGGTCATCATTGATAAACTGACCAAATCGGCACATTTCTTATCGGTAAGGGAGAATAACACTTTAGATTAGTTGGCTTGGAGGTATGTAAATAAAGTTGTAAAGTTGCCTGGAGTTCTGTTGTCTACTGTGTCTGATCGGGATCCTAGATTCACGTCGAGATTTTGGGGTAGCTTACAGATTGATATGGGCAAAATGTTGAATTTTAATACGACATTTCATCATCAGACAGATAGGCAGAGTGAAAGGACGATTAGGACTGTCGAGGATATGCTTAGAGCTTGTGTATTGGAATTCCAAGGATCGTGGGATCAATACATAGCTTTTATTGAATTTGCCTACAATAACCATTATCATAGCAGTATGAGGCGTTATTTGGTAGGAAGTGTAGATCACCCCTATATTGGGATGAAGAGGGCTTGAGGATTATTGAGGGACCAGAATTGGTTTAAGACACAGTGAATAAGGTGAAGTTGATTCGCAGTCGAATGAAAGCCGCTCAAGATAGGCAAAAGAGTTATGTGGATCAGCACTGTAGGGATATGGAGTATCAAGTGGGAGATCGAGTTTTGCTGAAAGTGTCACCTTGGTAAAGAATGCTGAGGTTTGGTAAAAAGGGGAAGCTGAGCCCTCGATATATTGGCCCATATGAGATCATTGAGAAAGTTGGACCTTTGGCATACCAATTGGCATTGCCAATAGAGATGGCTCAAATACATAATGTATTTCATGTGAGAATGTTGAGGAGATATCGGTCAGATCCTACCCAAGCGATTCCCACTCAGGAAGTGGAAATTAAAAACAATTTGAGTTATATTGAAGAACCAACAGAAATAGTGGATTATCAAATAAAGCAATTGAGGAACAGAACTATTCCGATGGTTAAGGTCATATGGAGAAATCATTCAAAGGAAGAGGCCACATGGGAAACCGAAGAGAAGATGAGGAAGCAATACCCCCACCTATTTAATCATTCAGGTAAGAATTTCGAGGGCGAAATTTCTTAAAGAGGGGGAGAGTTGTAATATTCATTCCTATAGTGAGAGAATAGCCTAGCTACATGCATTGTACATCCATTTGATGAGGCATTCCAT
>JAOXYD010135121.1:0-10867 GCA_028565735.1 Pinacopodium congolense | reverse complement strand
CAGCAAAATCTGATAAAGGACTATGATTGAAAAAAAATGAAAGTATAAGGACTAAAATGATAGTTTTCAAATCATAACAACTAAAGTGATAATTTGAAAAATTACAAGGACTATTTATTATATTAACCTTAAAAATAATTTTAAAAGAAAAAGTCAATTTTCATCATCCCATCCGAGTTGTTTATTTATCGTAATATTTAAACGAAAATTTTTAACAAGTTTGTCACGTAAAGCTTCCTCATAAATCATTTTGATATGGGCGCCCTAAGAAATTGTTTCTCAAAATTCAATCTCAACTGATAATAGAGCAAATAGCTAGTCTCTTTGTATACTCAAGCATAAAATTCTAATGGGGAAGTTGGGCATTTGAAGAAGGATGAGAGGACCAAGTACAAGCTTATCCAGATATATATTGCCACATATTTAAATAGTGGCATGGTCAACCAGCGGTCCATAAGGGAAACATTAAATTAGGTATAGGAATTGGCACTAACGAAATAGAAAGATAACGTTTTCTTTTTTTAATGTATTTAATGAAGACTTCCTTTTGTGTACCTAAACTGTTAGGTCTTGGGGATATCTTGTTCTTGTAAAAGATTTCATGTTTATCTCAATTTTCAAATCCTCTGCCCTGGCATGTCATTTATGCGAACTACCCTATCAACCCTCAAATGCCAAGGTTGGAAAATTGAGCATATTTCTTGTATTTCCATGATTAAGAAATTAGTTTTTCCATTTTTTTATAAAAAAAGTATTGCCTTTAAGATTTATAATGGATGTACTTTTTGACTTTAAAAGCAGCTCTCAGGCCTCCAATTTGAATATTAGACACAAATTCAGTTAATGCATTAGCTAAATCCTTTTTATTAGTGGGCATTCAATGCTTGACGTTAGTATGACAAAGTTTAATTATGTTCACACTTGGATAAATTATATTACTTCTCTCCTTTTATAATAATAATTAAAAAGTATAAAAATACAATTAAATATGAAATTTTAATTTATTATAAATATAGCATGAATAATTTTTTATTAATTAAAATAGTTAATAAATTAAAATTTTAGAGTTGTAAAGTTGTTATTAATAGTGATAAAGAGATGATTAGCTTATTTTTTATTAAAAATATAATAATTTACTTATTTAAAATTTCATATGTATATTGAAGTGGATAAGCCAACTTATCGCACACTCCACGTCAACAAAAATGAAGACATAGATTATTGGATGACATTCTTAACCGTATTTATAATAAATTAAAAGTTATATCATTTGATTTATTTTTATATTTCTAACAAATACTATAAATTAAATAAAGTTTTAAATTTGAAATATAATTTTCTTCAGCCATTCTATGTAGAATAATAACGATACAAATTAGAAAAAAAGGGGTTTTAATCATAGAAATTTTATGTTTTCAAATTTTGAATTCAAATTAAATAGAAAATTAAAATTATAGTAAAATTTAAACCCTGTACTTGTTTAAAAATAAATATTTATATTTCATTTATTTGGAGTTGAATAGATTATGTTAGAATCTGCTTATTTTAATAAATTATAAACATAAAAAAAGATTAGGTCTATTAATTTTTAGAAATATAAGGTCAATATTTTATTATATACGAATCTAAATATATTTTGTGTTTTAAATTAAAAATTAAAACAATAATAACATTAGTTATTTGTGAAAATTAAAATTTTAAATATTTATCTTAATCAAGTTAACATGTTATTATATTGAATTGTATCATGTTTTAATTAACGATATATATTTTTAAATTTAGTGAATATAATTACATTTCTCTAGTTATAATTTACTTTTTTTTAAAATTATAAATATCTCATATTGATTGATGTAATTTTCCTGCTTTTAAAATCGAATCAACTAATTGATTCAATTAAATTTACCAGGACCAATTTAATCTTATATAAAAATTTATAGCTTTTAAAATCAAACGATGGAGATAAACACTGGTCAATTTAACTAGTTTTGAACCAGATTTAGAAACTAATCAAAGTTGAGATCGGTGGAAGAGCAGCGACCGTGGGATCGTAATTACTGGTCGCTGTCGACATGGAGCGCATGTCTGTAAAGCCACGTAGTTTTATCACCTATATATATATACATATATATATTATATAAGGATGCTTATCAACTAAAAAAGAAAAGTAAATAGAAATTACTTTCCTTTATAGCCAAAATAAAAAAAGATATTATCTCTTTTACCGGAAAAAAAGAAAGATATTATCTCGCGGGCATTACCTTCTAGTTCAGTTCTCTTAAAGACAAACTTTGTCGAATTATTCTATACCAATTAACACAATTTTATATAAAAACTTCATTATTTTATAAATTTATATAAAATTCAATTTAAATTTAAATTATTATTAATTATTAATATTTTTATTTCATCTTAATCTATACCTAATTTTTAGCTATTTAATATTAATATAACAACGATAAAATCTCTAAACTTTTAATACTTTCTCTTATGAATTTGATATTGAGTTTAATTTTTAAAATATTAGTATTTTCATTCGGTAGTTAATTTGATACGGTGACATGTTAGTTTAGTAAAAAAAAAAAAGGGATTAAAATTTTAAGAAGAAAATTGTGTGGAGTAATAAAACTAAAAGAACAAGGGTGTTAGAGGAAAAACGTGTTTACGGGACTATAACGTAAGACCAACCACAGTTGCAATCTAACTGTACACACACTCCCTCTGTCTCGCTCTCTCTCTCTCTCTCTCTCTCTCTCTATATCTTGTTTCCTTTTTTTTTTTTTTTGACTTTTGATATATATCCTAATCCGACGTTTTTAATCCCTTTCAAAGCTTCCTTTCTTGAATCATCAAACACCAAAGTGCTCTCATCAACCAAACACCCTAAAGCTTCAAGATTTTCCTATGCTGCTTCTTCAAAACCTTTTCCTTTTTAGGTTGGTTTCAGCCGGTTCCTAAACCATGTTATTTATATATTTCAACCAGCTTTGGACCTAACACCTCTCTTCTCTGTATCAACATATCTCCTGTTGCTTCCCTCTGTTAGCATTGTTCTGTTTGCTTTTTCTGATTGGTCAGTTCACATTATCTCTATGTTCCTTTCTTCTTCTTGCACTTTTCTTTTGTGAGGTTTCTTTGTTTGGTGGGGAAGTGTGCAAGAAGTAAACGGGTATTGCGGTTGGGAGTTTCTGGGTTTTGTTTCTTCTTTTCTATTGTTTCTCAGCAACCAAGAAGACCCTTTTAATGTTTTTATCAACTCTCTGGTTGTTTTTGGCAGGGAAGATTAGTTCTCATTGTTGAACAGTTTTTAGCTGGAAGGTTTCTTTTCCCGAATCAGTTTCAGTCCTTTTCAGGTATCTTTCTCTTTGCCCTTATCAGGATTATGAGTCTTTCTGATAATTGGAAGATCCAGTTGGATATCTCCTTAAAGATTTGAAACTTTGGTTATCACGTCGTTATTGTCCACGAACATTGATCATCTTTGCACTTCCTCCTCTGTGTACATGAATATTCCTCTTGATCATATATATATATGTCCCAGCCTTAATCTGTATCGGGATGTGCTATTTTTTCCCGAGACTTTTTAGTTGCGTATTCATGATTGTCGTTAATATTTATATTTTTCAAGTGTAATGTTAGTCGATAAGGCAGAAGTTCCATATGGAAACTTCATGTTAGCAGCGATTTCTGATTGATTTGTTATTAATAAAGTATGGTTTGTGAAAAACAGGCGTTACTTCGGTTATATTTTCGTATTAAAGATTTAAGGTCATCAATGCTGTCATCCACCCAATGCTGTTATCCACCCATTGATTCTAATGTACTTCTTATTTTGAGATTATCTGCAAGCAATTATTTCTGCAGCATTAATTAAGAAAATTTCTACACGAGTTGCAAAGACGTCACACTCTTTAACCTGGCCCCTTGTGATATTATTTACTGAATATCTTTTCCTTTTTAACGGATGGAAGCAAAGAGAAGTGTTGTTTCCAGATAAAAGCGAATCTGGAGATGTATCCCTGTTTAACATAGAGCAATATGAAATGGATGTATATATATTTTTTCAAACAATGATTTAAGACATTTACTATTACAATTGGCAATGGATCAATTTAAACATGAACTTTCTAAGGATGGAAAGTGAAACCTCGAAGTGGAAGCTTATTCAACGTGAACCCTGCATCGATAGTTCCCTTCTGCGTTGCCATTATTACATGTGGTCCTCACTGACAAATCAATTTTAGCTGCTATAGATAATGTCCAGCTGTAGAATCTTGCGAAAAAAGTGAAATATGGATAAATTTCTGCAGAATGTGTTCAGTAGTTTCTTAATTTGTTCATAATAGACAAAGCTGTTTTATTTATGATGATTTATCACGTTCTGCTTGGAATAACGCCCTTTTTGAGTTATTTCTATCAAGGATCAAGTACCTTTCACGTTTCATAGTTCACTTTTTCATTGGTTAAGTTTTGAAAACTTGTGCAGAAAATGTGAATGGATAAAATCCATTATTTTTTTCTTCAATACATGGACTAATCCACCGGTCATACCAGCATTGGGAGAAAGAACATGAGTTCATGATTTCTCTGATTCCATCTGACATGCTGGCATGTATAATAAGGTCACTAGTGATTATTAGATACTGCTATAAAACCCTTACTGATATCAAGAACATACCTTCTCTTAGATGCACTTCTTTATAGACTACTGTCTAAAAGGACAGGAAAGAGTTAGATAGATAGGGTTATATGTATAGATAATGCTTATCATAATCAGATATGTTGGATAACTCTGTAGTTCTCATTTTTGTTGCTGATGGCCTTCCATTGTTTATCTAATGTTAATTCTTTCTCCCTTTTGCTAAAGTTTGTGTAGTTCCTGACAGTTTGTTGTTATATTTTTCAAGGTCCTTATTAAGACGACATTGATTGTGCTATATTTATCTTCTTCAAACCAAACTACAGGAAAGAACATCTGTAAAACTGCTTCCTATGGTATCGAGGTCTTCCATAAGTTTGTTGGACTTGGTATCTGGTGATATGATGAATTTTTGTCAAACTCCCAGATCTCTTCCAAGGGTGATGACTGTTCCTGGAATTATACATGACATTGATGGTGATGGAAGTAATGATGGTGATTCAGATGCTGCATTGCCCACTGGCCATGCCAAGACAATTATAGTGGCTAATTTTCTTCCTCTACATGCACAAAGGGATTTAAAATCTGGAAAATGGCTCTTCAATTTTGATGAGGATTCTCTTTTATTGCAAATGAAGGATAGTTTATCCTCCAATACTGAGGTTGTTTATGTGGGATCTCTCAAAGTTGATGTAGGCGCAAGTGAACAAGAAGAAGTCTCTCAAAAATTGCTTGAAGAATTTGGTTGTATACCAACATTTCTTTCGCCCGATCTTCAAACAAACTTCTACCATGGATTTTGCAAGCACTATTTATGGCCCGTTTTTCACTACATGTTGCCTATGAGCCCAGATGTTGGCAATCGCTTTGACAGGTTACTGTGGCAGGCCTATGTTTCTGCAAATAAGATATTTGCTGATAAAGTCATGGAAGTGATCAATCCTGAGGATGATTATGTCTGGATTCATGACTATCATCTAATGATTCTCCCAACCTTTTTGAGGAAACGTTTCTACAGAGTCAAGCTTGGCTTCTTCCTTCATTGTCCTTTTCCTTCATCCGAAATTTACCGGACATTGCCTATCAGAGATGAAATCCTGAAAGCATTGTTGAATGCAGATTTGCTTGGGTTTCATACATTTGATTATGCTCGTCACTTTCTGTCTTGTTGTAGCCGAATGTTGGGCCTAGATTACGAGTCAAAACGTGGTCATATTGGACTAGAATATTTTGGTCGCACTATATACATCAAAATTTTACCTGTGGGAATTCATCTGGGCCGTCTTGAGTCTGCTTTAAATCACCCCTCGTCCTCGATCAAGGTTAAAGAAATCCAAGAACAATTCAGGGATAAAATGCTTATTGTTGGAGTGGATGACATGGATATATTTAAGGGCATTAGTTTGAAATTGTTGGCTTTGGAACAACTTTTGCAGCAGAACCAAGAATTAAGGGGTAGGTTGGTCATGGTTCAAATAATAAATCCTGCAAGGAGCTCAGGGAATGATATACAAGAGGCAAACAGGGAGACATATCTCATAACCCAAAGGATAAATGACACGTATGGTTTTCCAGGTTATGAACCAGTTGTCCTGATTGATCGTCCTGTTTCTGTGTATGAAAAAACTGCCTACTATACTTTGGCTGAATGTGTCATAGTAAATGCAGTCAGGGATGGCATGAACCTCATCCCTTACAAGTACATCGTCTGTAGGCAAGGGACTGAAAAGATGAATCAGACTTTGGGACTTCTGTCTGATTCACTTCATACAAGCACTCTTGTTGTTTCAGAGTTTATAGGCTGCTCACCATCACTTAGTGGTGCAATTAGAGTAAATCCATGGGATGTTGAAGCAGTGGCTGATGCCTTGAATTTAGCCATCAAAATGCCTGGTCTAGAAAAGCAGCTGCGGCATGAGAAGCACTATCGATATGTTATCTCCCATGATATAGCTTATTGGGCACAGAGTTTTATGCAGGACTTGGAGCGAGCATGCAAAGATCACTACAGTAAACGTTGCTGGTGTATTGGTTTTGGTTTAACTTCCAGAATTTTGTCACTTTCTCCAAACTTTAGGAAGCTATCCAATGACCATATTGTCTCAGAATACAAGAGAGCTTATAGAAGGGCAATCTTTCTGGACTATGATGGAACAATTGTACCTCAAATTTCCATTGTTAAAACTCCTAGTCCAGAAGTCATTTCCGTCTTAAACAGTCTCTGCAGTGACCCCAAGAACACCGTTTTTATAGTTAGTGGTAGGGGGAAAGACTCTCTAAGTGAATGGTTTTCTCAATGCAATAATCTTGGTATAGCAGCAGAGCATGGATACTTCATGAGGTAAGCTGTCACATATTACAATTTGAAATCATGCTTTATAAAGTGGCTGACAATTTATGGATTTTCTTCAATTTGAGGCTGATACTTTGAATTTATATATTCTTCCACATGACTTAAGAGGTCACAGTGTCATTCAGAAATAATCTCTTTGCATTTATATCTGATCACCTCCATACCTTAGGATTCAGGACCTTTTTTAAACCTGGGTGCCCTTTATCATCTGCAGTTAGGATATTGAAGTACTGAGATCGGTTGTTTCTTCTTTCTATCCATCTTGTTTAATGGTTGCTAACATAGTACTTAATCGGATCAAAGTACTGGAGTTAATAGCTAGGAGAACAGACTATATAAAATTTCAAAGTCTTGCAATCATTATACTCAATTTGCTTTTTTGACTTGATTGACCAACTTAGGCTAGTATATTTGTCCTTTTTGTAGCTTTTGATACAACTGCCTGTGTCTACTTTAGTCATGTTCATGTTACATAACAAACAATATTGTTGATGGTGCTAAGAGTTGCCATTTTCTTCTTCTAGGTGGAGTAACATGTCCGATTGGGAGACAAGTACCCTGGCTGTGGATTTTGATTGGAAAAGAATTGTGGAACCTGTGATGAAATTATATACTGAAACAACTGACGGCTCCTATATAGAGACGAAGCAGAGCGCTTTGGTATGGCATCATCAAGATGCTGATCCCGATTTTGGATCTTGCCAGGCAAAGGAACTTTTGGATCATCTTGAAGATGTGCTTGCAAATGAACCAGTAGTGGTTAAGAGGGGTCAGCAGATAGTAGAAGTTAAGCCACAGGTATACATGGTTCTTGTGCATTCTTATCCTTTCTTTCTGTTTTAAACGTTCTAACAATCAGCAAATACGGCGCAGGGTGTGACAAAAGGTCTAGTCACCGAAAATGTTCTTTCGACACTGATCTCAGATGGCAAACCCCCTGATTTTTTGATGTGCATTGGAGATGATAGATCTGATGAAGACATGTTTGAAAGTATATTAAACGGTTCTTATGTTTCATCACTACCTTCAGCTCCGGAGATCTTTGCGTGCACTGTGGGGCAGAAGCCAAGCAAGGCGAGGTACTATCTAGATGATACAACTGATGTTTTGGCATTACTTCAAGGGTTGTCCAGTTCTTCAAGTTTGAGATCATGAAGTGTAATGGCAGAGAAGAAACCTTTTAACAAAATGTACTGAAAAGATAGATTGATTTTACTCCTGGTTTCAGGTGATACACCTTTGTAGTTAGCAACAGGTTATAAGCTAATCATCTTACAGGTTTTAGTCATACAATGGCTTTTGTACACAGGTGATGTTTTTCTAATAGATATAAATAGAAAATTCTTTTAAGGGGGCTGTGCTTGTTCCCAGCTTTCTACTACTCTGTAAAAATAGAAGGAAATACAAACGCTACCTTTAAAAGACAATAAAGGCTCTTTTTTTTTTGATACATTTTTGCAAATGGAGGTTAACAAATGAAGTCATGAACAAGTCAATTTTTCATTGTATTCGTTATACACTAGTCACAGTTATTATTTTAGGGTTCTTTTTATAACTAGTATAAGTAATATTATTTATATTTATTCTTAACTATTCATAACTAGTTTATAGTACACGAGTGATTTAGATAATATATTATGAATGATGATCATAAACGTATTAAGTATAATATTTTTTAAATTTTTTAACAAATATATAAAAAAATTTTAATATAGCGTCCCTAATCCTATATTAACTGAAGTGTTTTTATGCTCTTTTAAAAATATTTTTATCACCTAAAAGTTATCTTAAAAATGAAATTAATTTAATTATGTCGTCTGATCTATAATTTATATAATAAATTTTAAAAAATTAGTAATTGAAAGGTTTTCCCAAGTGTATAAATGATAATAATAGGTAATAAAAGAGAAAGGACAGAACCGAAAAGTATTCGTCACGTGATCGTACTTAGGATCCCTTAGCACCGAAGGGAGCAGCGATGACCCCAATGGTCAAAAACTAGTCATCATGGTGTACTAATTGTTTAGTGTCGCAGTGTAGGGCTTCTCATTTTTCATTTCCCCTTCTAAAAGCTCTGAAATCGGACAATGGCTTCTCGTACTAGTGGGTTCACTGTTTTTACCCTACTTGCCATGTTGACGCTCTCTTATTCACAGGTACGTTTATTTCCTCAAAACCTATCTCGAAGATCATTTCTTTTTAGCTAATAATGTGGATGATCAACGCGGGCCCTTACTTTGTCTTGGGGATATTGTGGGTTTAGGTTTTTGCAGAAAGGGAGATTGTTGGCGTGGTGGTCAAGCCCTCCTCGTCGCCGTTTTCGTCGGCTCTTGAAATCCTGCAGAAACAAATCGGGCAAGTTTGGTTCTTTTTGACCTTCTTTCTTATTTAATTTTTGTTTCACCCCTCAAGGGCCCTGTTTGGTCTTATAGAGCTTTTGCTTTTTGTTTATAAGTTTGTGTGTTGAATGGATTGAGTAGGGAACCATGAGGGGAAACTCCAAGTGTGTGATGCTTGCTTAATACCAAACAAAATTTAACAAATTTGAAGAACCTAAACATTTTTTGCACAAGAATTACATAGATTATCGAAAAAGTAAATGCATTTACTTATGCTTTTCTGCTCTATTTTGCAGGTATACGTTTACGAACATTGGTCTTCTCCGCCGGGCAATGACCCACTCCTCATTCTCTGAGGAGAATAACAGGGCTTTGAGCATTCTAGGCTCCAGTGTCATTGACACATCTGTCTCGTTGCATTCCCTAGTCAAAGACATAGACATGTCTCCAGAAGAGCTGAATCGCCAGATAGCAGGAATTTCAAAGGTTGAAACATCTTGTACTGGTGATGGGTTGCGGTTGGGGTTACAGAAAGTGGTCAGAGTTTCTCCCAAGACTAATTCGTCGACACCATCAGTTGTTTGTGGTGCTTTCAGGGCAATATTTGGTGCCATTGCTATTGATACTGGGAAGTCTGATGATGCTGGAAATGTCTTCTGGAGTGTCCACGGTGGTAAGGTTGGAAAAGCATTTACCAGGTAGGTTGGGCATTTAACGTATTTCTTTGTGGAGGCAGTCTGTGGTGATAGGTACTTGTTTAATTAGGGGTTTCTCTTCAGCCCTGGAACTGGTTGGGTTTTGCCTGTGGTCCTCGAGATGGTTAATTCCTTATATGGTTTGCATATTATAAATATATGTATAGTTATACTTACTGATCACCCCCGGACGAGTGCCTTTGATTCCAAATGCTCTTCTGTGTTACTATCTTTATAGTTGATGTTAAATAGTATGCATTTCTTAAGATCATTTGATGACATTTAAAGTAATTATTTCACTTTCTAGATTGGTGATCTCATGTTGTTTGAATAAGGTGAAAATGTATAACATCATAAATTGTTTAGTACTCGCCTAAATCTAACTGGCAAATGAGATGTGCTTTTTAAACCATAAACATATAGGAAGATCGAATTTGAGGTTCTGCGGGAACAAGAGGGAAAAAGAGAGAGCTTTAGTTTGTGCTGGAGCAGTAAGTTCTGATAAATTAACCAAGCAATGTAGGTGGCTAAAATAATTAGTCTTAGTACTGTTAGCAACAGGAAGAACAAATGTAATTTAGTTAGATGAAGTTGCTGATACGCTGTGATGCTTGTAAGCAAGCTTGAAGGCCTACCTCTATGATCGCGTGATTGTCCCACTTCTCCTTCTTTCTATCTCTCAAATTAAGTCATGAACCGCAGCTTGCAGTCTCCTCCAAGAAAAATACTTCATATTTAGATTAAAATGTCTCAAGTTGAAAAGTGTTAAAAAAATTTTTTGGTCTCTTTGGAACAAATAAATTCATTTTTAATTTAAAATTTTTATATTTGAAACATAAAA
>JAOXYD010135110.1:0-10867 GCA_028565735.1 Pinacopodium congolense | reverse complement strand
TTGACTTTCACCATGCAAACTCAAATCATTAGTAATAATGATGTTTTGTTATCATCAAAACTAAGATTGGAACCTCCATTGGTTCAACATAAAGGACAGAAGGTGTATAACAAAAATACCAAGAGGAGTGCAAAGTTAGATAGGCTATAATCACAATCACGACTACAGCCTTGTTCATGGTTTTAATTTAGAGAGAACGATGGGGAGAGCCATAAGCATTTCCTTTTAACCTAATTTAGGTTATTTTCTTAGTGATGCTTTCCTATTTAAGTTCCCAAGAAGCCTCCAAGGGGAAAGATAAAGTTTTAAGCCATCTTACAAGGGTTTTACACAAGATTGAAGGAGAAGGATAAATTAAAAAACATCAAATTCAAGATCAAGAGCGGATTTCACTATAAAAATCATCAAGGAGTAAAAGTATTCAAGATTTATGATCATAAGCCTCTCTATTTCCTTTCTTCTTATGATTGTTGTTATGACTTTTGTTATATATAGGAACTAATTCTCTAATAGAATTTAGGTTCTTTTGAACTCTAGGTTGTAACATTAAGTTTCGTAATTTGTATTAGATTTGATTGTGGAATTAATGACATTGGCTTTTATTGATATGCAAATGTAAACTTCAATTCTAATGATGTGATTAAATATGTTTAAATTGAGAAATCAAATGTTCGTTTAGATAAATCCATAAACAGTGCATCTTGAATAGAGAACTAGAGATAGGCTTACATAAGTTGAACAAAATTTCGTAACTCGACAAAGAGTGTTATTTAAATTAAGGAACCTATTTCTAAGAAAATCAAGAAAACTTGTTGAATCAAGATTGAACAATGAATATGAATGCATCATAAATAAATTAACTACCTAGATCCTAGCTTCATTATTCTTTCGTAATTCTTATAAGTTGCCTATAAAATTTTTTAGTTATTTTGTTTATTTTCTTTAATAAATTATTCAATCAATCATCCTCTTGAATAGGTTATATAATAAGGATAGGGATTCACTGATAGTTGCAGTCTTCGTAGATTAACAACTTGGACTCATGATAACTAGACTATTTACTGATAGGTGCACTTGTCTTATTATGTGTTGTGGTATTATTTGGTTGTGATTCTTAGTTTATTTTTATTTAAAACTTATTTTAGTTTTACACACATAAAAAAACCTCTTCTAAGAAATTTCTATACATACACAAGGAGGGGCTAATCTTTTTTATGTCCATAATAGTCTACCCTAATGTTGTCTTATACTCTCGAAATACTCGAACAAGCTTATCTTCATGATCAAGAGAAAAACTTTTTATGATTATGACAGGTAGGGTGTTCTTGTCTCCCAAAAAAACGTACTTGGGATGATCAGGTAATGGTTTCAATTCTACTTCAAAGGCTTGCATAACAAAAGGTAATAATAGGTTAATGACAATAAGCAAATCCAAGATTTGAGTTATATATCTTATGAAGTATGTGTCTCTAAAGAAGAAATTACTTCCTCGATCTCTTCTCCTAGCTTAAGCTTATTCTTTAAGTAATTGTATACTTCTTTCTTTATTAATGTTATCAAGGCTACCTTTAAGGAATCATTAGAAGAAAGAAAATACAATTGGTCTATCAATGAGTAGATAATACCTATTCTTGCAATTAACTCTTAATCAATGGGATGTTGTATAGCATTGAAGATGTTAAAATTTATCCCATCTTTATTAAACTCCATGGTTAACACTTTGTTATAAAAATCAAATTTATACAAGATATCTTTAAGTATAGTCTCCCTAATATAATAGGCGATGGATTAAGAGACTACTCATTTTGCGTATTTAAAATATAAAAACTTGTAGGAAAAATGAGCTCATTTACCTGCACTAAGGCATCTTTAATGAGCCCTTCCAAGTAAGTATTAGAGAAATTGACTAATTTAATAATAACATAAGTTTCTTTTAAAGGACTCAAATTAAGAGATTTGAAAATAAATAGTGGCACTACATTAACTGAAGTTCCCAAGTCCAACATACATCTTTCATACCTCTTATTACCTATTCTGTATAGGATAGTGAATATACCAAGTTTCTTGTATTTGGAAGGAATCTTTCTTTGTAAGAAAGCTAACATATTCTCTCCTATGCTAATCTTTTCATCACTCTTTGAACTTTTGCATGTCTGTGCATAACTCCTTTAAAAACTTTGCATAATGTGGCACTTGATATGTTCAAGTAGGGGTATTTTGACCTCCACATTATGAAAAACTTCTAAGACCCCTATTTTTTACTCTTGTTGCTCATTTTTTGCTAACCTACTAAGAAAAAAAGAAAGAAACTTGTTTAGTAATAACAAAAGGTGTATAACTTAACTTATGGAGTTTTTCAATCCTCCATTTTTCTAGAACTATTTTTGTTTCCACTTCTCACTTCTTTTGACCTTCTTTTCCTTCATAGGGCCTTTTAATTACTTACCACTGTGTAAGGAAATAATACATGAATCCTCCTTGTGATTTATCTCTATTTGAGTGGGAATCTTGGAAAAACCATGAGCTTGTAATTTTTCTATTATATCTATTAGCTGGTTCACTTAATTCTCTGTGTTCTTCAAACCACTCCTCCTTTCTTCTTAAAATTGAGGAATTTTTTTGTTAGGAGTGATTTATATTGGTTATTATCCTATATTTTATTGTATTTTCACTCCTAAATATCTTTAAAGTTTTCTTATTTACATGTTATTTTGATCATACTGAAGGTTCAAAGTTATTTGGACTTAATTGGATTTAAAAAAATAAAAAAGGAGCTCAAAACACAAATGAAAGCAATTTCGTAATTATTTTAAGGAACCTCTAAATTTAGAAGAGGTATGGAATCAATTTGAAGACTTATAGATTCATGTTATGAAGTTTCACACCAAATTCTAAGGTTGTTTGACAAGTCATAAGGAGTGTTCAAAGGAAAGAATAATATAAGCTTAGTTAAGCTCCACATTTGGTACATCTAAATTAGGGAAGGAATTAGGTACACGTATAAAGCTCCAAATGCCATGAAATTTTACAGGATGTTATAAATTCATGTTAAGAGTCTAAATACCAAGTTGTATAGCAATTGGAGTTGTATAGAAGGAGTTAGAACAAAAAACGCAAAAAGGGTCAGAATTTGTTAATTTTTGGGACTTAAAAAAAACAAAGTCGTTTTAGGGATTTTTAAGGATAAAATTGACCTAATAAAACCTAAAATGTCCCCAATACCCTAGTGTCCTTCTAAGACATATAAAAGGAGCTTAAAAACTTAGAAAAGAGGTAGATTGGAAGATTGGAAGAAGAGAAACACATGGTAGTTTAGGAAGTGACGTTTTTTCATTCTTAATTAGGGTTTAGTTTAGGTTTTCTTTTCTTTTGTTCTTTCTTTGCATGAAGAAAGTTGATTAGAGCATTCAAGGTGGATTGAAGAGTGGGATTCCAACTAAAAAGAACAATTTTGCTTGTATGCCTTCATCTTTCTTTCTTATTTTGTATTGACTTCTGTTTTTCATCAATGGATGTGTGTTTTCTTATTTGAATGAAAGATTTTTTTCCTAATTAAAGTACTTTATTTAATCTTTCTTTGATTGACCATCTTAGATTTTTAGATTATTAAAGGATCCATGACAATGGACTTTAAATTATTGGAAGATTTATTAGGTGACACAATTGAAATTAGGTGTTGAACGACTCTAAAGTCTTTTGTGAAGATTCCTAGATCTAACTAACTCAGATTTAGATGTCTTGAGATTAATTCCTTTTATTCCAATATGTTTATTAGATCGAATAGATTAATTTATTTTAAAAGAGAAAATGTGTTTTCATGACTAATGTTTATATCTTGTTTTATTGATGAATGCCTTAAATCTATCCAATGATTTATTTATTTTTGTTAACCCATTGAAATGGCCCTAGTAAAATTATCATTTGTAAGATTCTTAATTCATTAGCTTGTGTTTAGATTAAAAGTTTTTTTATTTTATTTATTTTACTAAATTTATTTCTTTTACTCAATCAATTTGGGTTCGTCTAGATACTTAAACCTTAATTGACTTAATATTGTGCTTAGATTCTTAAGGAGACAATACTCGATTTCTTATCATTTTATACTATTTTTTGAGAAGGTGCACTTGCCTTTGGTTGGTCTAGAATTAGATTGATTTAAAATTATAGTATAGTTAGACCAAAACAGGTTTTTGACGCCGTTGCCGGGGAATCTAGTTTTTAATGCGAAGGATATTGGTGTTGATTAGTTTAAACATTATTTTTTTGCTTTTGTTTTCTTTCTTTGTTATTTCCTTTTATTTTTGTTTAAGTTTTGGATCATACATGTGGTTGTCTTCTTTGTGATCTCAGGTAGGTGTCAATATAGATAGGCAAGACTATCTAAACTACTAGTGGTACAATGGCTATGTGTCTTTTATCGATGGAAGAAGAGCAAAGTGCATGACTTATGAGCACCATGAGAGTAACATCTATGGATATCATAGGATGCATCATTCAGGTTATTTCTGGAGTGATCAGGCTTACTTTTAGCCACCTCAAAATATTTATTATCAACAGTAAGGTGAATAATCGAGGCTATATGAGCTATTAATATATGTCATCTCTACATCAAAGAAGGCTATATCCATGTTCGAGGCTTGGTTTGAGAGAGCTGAGATATATACTTCAAATTGGCACCATAAGTGGAAAAATCAATTCAACAAGAAAAGGATTCAAGATTGGAACTGATTAGTAAATTCATATATGAAAATGAGGTTATGCATTAAGTTATAGAGGCTTGATTAAGTAATTTAAAAGCTTCCTTCTACAGTTTGGCGACATAAATGGGACAGCTGGTTGGATTAAATGTATACCATGAGCAAGAAAGTATATCTAACATTCCAAAAGTATAGCCAAGTGAGCAACTTGAGGAAAATTTATTTACAAAGTGGTGAGGAGCTAATTAGAAAACCAATCAAGAAGGAAGAAAAATATGTTAATGTTGCAAACTTTACTGAAGAAAAACAGGTACATTCATTTATTGGTTTTATTGGTATAGTAATTATTAACTACAGGTAAGCAATTAGGTACAAAAATCCTTTGTTAAGGTACCTTACACAAGCAATTGGAGGTACGGAGAGCAAATTGGTTGTAGGTACACAAGCTTATGCATTCTTAGTAAATCATCCTAGCCATGAGAAATTTGGCCGAATGTATGGACCTAAGAAGAGAATCATTATTCTTTGATGTTATGGTATGGTTAAAAGGCCTTAAAGAAGCGCTTATTGGGAGGTAACCCAACCATCTAAATTTAAATTTTCTTTGTGGTCTGATCGAAGATTTAATTTCTATTATTTTAATTTAGTTTGTGTTTCTAGTTATTTTTTTGCTTTCACTATTCTTTCATGGTTTAATCTCTTATCTCTGAGTTGTTATGGATGGATGGCATAGCAACAACGGACACATTTAGGGGAATTTATTTTTCCATTTTCTTTCTCTTTGTCATTATTTATGTTATTTGAACATCGAGGATGATGTTCAATTCAAGAGTAGGGGTAAAAGCAGAAGAATAGATATTTATCTCCACTTGAATTGTTATGAGCTGAAAGTGATTATTTTGCATGTTTACTTAGAATAACTTTCAAATTTAGTTGATTTTTAATTAATATACCTTAATGCAGTTGATGTAGTTAATATAGTTAATGTTAAATGACTCTTGATTAGCTACTAACTTTTCTTTTTAATTTGTGTGATTACATATGTTTAGTGACCCTTACATGCAATGTTTGGTTTCTAAGGATATTTTATATATATTTTAAAGTCTGTAACAAGGTGTTTGTTTAATTAACTTTTTTTTAAAGAAAAAAATGTATATAAATAAGTGAGCACAAATAAATTCACTTCGTTGACTTCGTACTGATAAGAAGGTTGAAGTTAAAGAGTGGTGTTAGTAACCAGTTGATGTGAGGTAACTTAGTTGAGTAATTAGGGGTGTTTATAACAAGGTGTTCATTTTCGTATCAAAAGACTAAGTGACTTCTCAACCAAGCCCATATTGCTCTAATAAAAAAAAAGAGAAGAAAAAGAAAAGGTTAAGTTACCTTTGAATAAGTTTGTATGATGATTTCTATAGAATTAATTGGATGCTTCATATTTCATATAAGGGGTTGCTTTAACTAATAGTGTGAATGTGTGTGCTTTGAGTTGTATCTTAATCATGATGGAGTTATGAGATATTGATTATGCCAATTGCATTGATTTGTGTTTTAGTATTCCAATTAATTTTCAACTACTTTTGAACTTCTTCTAAGGGAGTTTCTAAGAAGTTACTTGAGGATAAACAACAGTTCAAGTGTGGTGGTGTTGTTAAGAGTGATTTAT
This sequence comes from Pinacopodium congolense, assembly GCA_028565735.1. Taxonomy (NCBI): domain Eukaryota; kingdom Viridiplantae; phylum Streptophyta; class Magnoliopsida; order Malpighiales; family Erythroxylaceae; genus Pinacopodium; species Pinacopodium congolense. The sequence goes on along the minus strand of JAOXYD010135110.1, from coordinate 4,507 downwards.
ATTGGTTTATATGCTATCTTATATTATATTTTCACTCTTAAATATCTATAAAATTGTCATATTTATATTTTCTTTTGATGATACTGCAAGTTCAAAGCTATTTGAGTTTAATTAGATTGAAAAGAATAAAAAATGAGCTCAAAACGCAAATGGAAGAAATTTCATAATTATTTTGAGGCACCTTCAGATTTAGAAGAGGTGTGAAATTAATTTGAGGACTTAGAGAGTTATGTTATAAAGTTCCACATCAAATTCCAAGGTTATTTGGCAGGTTATAAGGAGTGTACAAAGGAAAGAACATGATAAGCTTAATTAAGCTCTAGATTTGGTTATGCTGACTTAGGGAAGGCATTAGGTACATGTATAGAGCTCTAAATGCTATGAAATTTTAAAACCTGCTAAAAAATCGTGTGAAGAGTCTACATACCAAATTTTATGGCCATTGGAGTTGTATAGGAGGAGTTAGAGTAGAAAAACAAAGGGGAGCAGAAAAAACAAAGAGGGGAAAAAGTTGTTAATTTCTGGGACTTAAACAAAACAATGTCGTTTTTGGGATTTTTTAAGGACAAACTTGACAAAATTAAGCCCAAGATTTCCCCACGATCCTAATGGCCTTCTAAGAAATATAAAAGGAATTTAAAAACATAGAAAAGAGGTTGATTTGAACATTGGAAGAAGAGAAACACATGGTAGTTTAGGAAGTGACATTTTTTAATTCTTAGTTAGGGCTTAGTTTAGGTTTTCTTTTCTTTTGTTCTTTCTTTGCATTGAGAAATTGGATTAGAGCCTTAAAGAGCATTCAAGGTGGATTAAAGAGTGGGATTCCAATGAAGAAGATCTATTTTGATTGTATTCCTTCATCTTTCTTTCTTATTTTTTATTGATTCTTGTTTTTCATCAATGGATGTGTGTTTTCTTATTATATTCTTACTTTTATTGTTGAATATGTGTGCTTAATTTGTTTATCTAGGGTTAATATTTTATGGGTCTTGTTTAATTGGAGGATTTTTGCCTAAATAAAGTGCTTAATTTAGTCATTTTTTTATTGACCATCTTAGTTAGATTTTTAGATGATTAAAAGATCCATGACTATAAGCTATTAATTATTGGAAGATTTATGAGGTGACACAATTGAAATTATTTGTTGAACGACACTAAATTTTTGTGTGTGAAGGTTCTTAAATCTAACGAACTTAGATTTAGGCGTCTTGAGATTAATGCCTTTTGTTCCAATTGATTTATTAGATATCCTATCTTACTTCAAAGTAATCCAAACAAATATTGGGCTTTTTTCTCTTGATCACAACTTGGTCCACTGCTAGAAATGCATGTTTCCATTAATGCCTTAAGTCTATCCAATGATTTATTTATTTTTGTTAACCCAGTGAAAGTCTAGGCCCTAGTTAAATTATCATTTGTTAGATTCGTAATTCATTAGCTTGTATTTAGATTAACCATTATTTTTTTGTTAAATTTATTTATTTTACTCAATCAATTTAGATTCTTCTAGATAATTAAACATTAATTAACTAAGTATTATGCTCAGATTCCTAGGGAGACAATATTCTATTTCTTACCATTTTAGAATACTTGTTGATAAAGTGCATTTGCTCTTAGTTGGTCTCAGATTAGATTAATTTAAAATTATAGTATAGTTAGATTGCAACAGTTTTGTAGCCAAATTTTTGACTATCTCCTTTAGTGACATCCTACTAACTTATAGTAGGAATTGTTGAGGCAGAATCCTAGGTTTAAATTGCAATTGAACCTATTAAAATAATGGTGGAGAAATAATGCTCTGTTGAGAGGTAAATGGTCTGAAATTTGACCTATTTCATTGCTGATTGTTCCCATGTCTAAAATTAGGATGATTCTTTCACCTCGGATTATAAGTGGGAGTGAAGGATTCATATCTCCTTTGTTGACTATGGGACCCTCCAGTTGCATGAATCTATTGCTTATCTAGCTGCTTTATCTTTGAAATAGAAACTTTCTTAACCTACTTTGTGGAAGATGATAGGTTGTTTTTAGTACTAAAGTATTGTGAGTTGGATGCCATGGTTGCTATCAACTTCTTCACATCATCTATTTTCTTATTTACCAATGTCTCTCCACTTGTTATATATTTCAATTTCTATCCATGGGGATTAATCCTGTTAGTCCTAGATAGCACTTAGGGGAGATGGGTGAATTAAGAACTTAAAATTATCTACAACGAATTTCTAAGTTCACAAAAAAAATCAAACACTTTTTCGAAAACAGATTTTAAAAAAACTAATAACAATATACGTTATTAATAAAATGAATTCAATATGCATAATCTTACAAATAATTCACTTATATATAAAACAATAACATAAACACAATTTTTACACAATAATAAACATAATAAATAATTTAAAGCCCAAATAAAAAGCTTTAAAGTAAAGAGTATAGGGAAAAAGGACACAAATATTTTATACTAGTTTAAAGAGTGTACTTTCTCCTACATTTAGTCTACAATAAACCTTGTCAAGATTTTTTAATATAATAAAAAGGAACAATATTAGATGTATAATCCTTTTCTGGGCTCAAAGATAACGTTTTCAATCCTTGTTCAAAGGCTTAAGGATAATCTTTTCCTCTTAATTATTCTACCTCTAAAAAATACACTTGAAAAGAATTTCATTGAAGCTCGATTTAGTGTTTAAAAGGCTCACAAAAAATCAATATGAATGTAGAAATTTGTGCAAAAAAATTTCCTAAAATAAGCTCAAACAAAAACTTCTCACACAAAGCCTTTAAATGTGTAAATCACTTTAATGATTACAAGCTAAACACATGGATGATGAAAACTAATGCAAAATAACCTATTTATAGGACTAGGACATCAAACTAGTTGTTTATGACTATTTTCCAATATTTTAATGCATTAAGCATTTGTTACCATTGAGAAATAGTTGTTGTAACATGATTTTATCTCTTGAACGATTGTTTCTAGGTTTTACAATAGCACCATTAATACCCATCGTTGTATTCTAAATTTAATAATTGTGAATAATGGAGCAGTTGTTCTTCCTCTAAAATTGTCATTAAATAACCTAAAACATAAAAATATTTGCCTAAAAAAATTTTAAACCTACTCAAGCCTATTCTAACATTAGAGATACTTTCCAAATTCACACACACACTTAAAAACTTCTCTAAAACATTTTTAACATAACAAGAGAATTACTACAAAATTTCTCTAGATTATGCATCCTATAGGCATATTCAAATTAATGTATGTGTTATGCATGAATGAGCTCTTCAAAACATGAAAATAAGCTAAGGGAAAGTTATAATAAAAATTACAAACATTGACCTATATAAGTTCTATTTTGGTCTTCCAAAAATTTGAGCTTTGATTAATCATTTTGATGATCTTCAACTTTGCTCTAAAACTCCATAAAAATTTTCTTTAATACTTTAACTTTAACACCTATCTTTCAATATTTCAAACACAAAAAATTATTAGTTTAATGATTGTTTTGTCAACATCAAAACAAGGTGAACCTTCTTTGGTTTAACAATCTCTGCCTTTTCATGAAGATAAAATCATGTGATATTAAAAACTTCAAACATCCACACATCATTCAAAATCATCACATAATCCTACACATTCTACCATAAACACCATAACTAGTTCATTCCATAATCAATATTAAAAACATAAAAGCATTTTAAAAACTTCATCATTTCAGATAACATCAAATTCTCAAAAGTGACTAACTCCCTTTAATTCATCATAATCATGGAATTAATTTCATCTTGAAAAAATCAAATTCAACTCAAAATCAAGAAAATAAAGTTCAACTCAAATTCAAATTCAAATCATTTGGAAATTACCAACTCCCTCTAAACCCATGCTTTGTACAAAAACTTAGAACTTTCTACTACTCCCCCTTAGTAAGATATAATATCACATACATTTCTCCTACTTTTTGGAATCATAAGGAAAGGTAAAAATAAACTTATAAAAAATTCAAAAACAAAAACAAAAACAAAAAAAAAAGAATATCCTAAACCTTAGTTTATTAAAAACATGAAACAAGCACAAAAAGTCATAAAGAACTACCATCTATTATACCTAACTCTCTTAATAAAATATGAGCCATTTAAAAAAAAATCAAACTTCACCTAAATGTTTGAATGAATCATCATAACACATGACCTCTCAATAAAAAATATCAATTGACACAAATATAACTCTCGCTAGGTTGATCAAAATTTTCACTTCCCTTAAACATATGTATTTTTAAATTTTGAAGATCAAATTCCTTAAACCAAAAATATGAAACTCCCTATTTTATAAAAATAATTCCAAAAAGATACATTACTCCACTTTTTATAAAAACAACCAAATGCAAAAGTTTAACATGCATAAAACAACTCAATTTCATGAATAACCATCTCAATAAAAAATATCAATTGACACAAATATAACTCTCGCTAGGTTGATCAAAATTTTCACTTCCCTTAAACATAT
>JAOXYD010135099.1:0-10868 GCA_028565735.1 Pinacopodium congolense | reverse complement strand
CTCTCAAGTATGTGGAATTCATTTACAAATATTAACTATTTTGATATAATTTTGATTAGTTATGTTGAATTTTATGGAATTCAAATCTTAAAATTGAAATCAACAGTTTTTTGCATTTCAAATACAAAAATTTAGAATTGTAAATGAATTTTACAAAATTTTGTAGAATTTATTTGTTTCAAATAGGAGGTTATGCTATTAAGAAGAAGGTCATACGAAGAGCACATGAAAAGAAGAATGGGAAATGTTCTACCCTTTACCTTCTCTTTATTTTCTATTTTTTTCGCAAAATGGAGATATTTGGATAATTATTATTAATATAAATAAATTTATTTAATAAATTTAATGATCCAAATCAAACGATAGATTCTGATCAAATGATCATAAAATGCTTGCACTATCAAACTCTCCATTCATTAAAGAGAAATTGAATTTTTTTTCATTGAAAAAGACATGCCCATTTACCACTACTACTATAGTATAACTTAACTTATTATGATTTTTATAGGTCTAAGTTATTGATCGAGCTAATAAAAAAGCTTACAACTCATTATAAGACAGAAGTTCTAGACCTAATTAGGTCTAATTTCTATTCTTTTTCTTTAAATTTATGGTCTCTTTATTTAACTTTTCATTTTATATGAATGTCTTCTTTAGAAATTAATGGGCTCTAAATTAAGTCAAATTTGATCTGATCCAAAGTCAATAGATCAATTTCAATTTAATTGGATTCAGATTTGAACTTAAATTCATCTATTCATACTTGATTATATTTAGTTTTGATAAGTTTTTTAAGTTAAAGAATATGGTAAGTAGTTGAACTTAAATTAGATTGATAAAAAATTTATGAAAATTTTTAAATAAATAATTTGTTTCTCTTCGATATGTTTCTCTTTAATTGAACAATATTAATTAATGTGGCTCCTTTAATTGTAATAAAGATATATAATATAGCCCCATTCATTTTAATTAAAGAATGCGAACTAGGGGAACTCTTTTAATTATAATAAATATAGCTACATTCATCTGACCCATATTTTAACATTCTCCTACATGGTCTAGTACTTTATATCTTTATTTAATAGTGTAAAAATTAAACACGCATAAACAAATCTCTTAATGTCTTAATAATTTATCTTAATATAATAAATCATATAATACGGGTTATGGTAGTCATAAATTACAATATTGGATACTTACTTCCATATACCACTACATAAGCAATTTATCAAGTCAGGTATTATAAGTTATATATAAATATCATAAGGGTCTACATTAGTGTCTTGTAGACATTTTAATTTATTGTTTAATATAATTTAGGTGTACATGATTATATAATAAACAATAAAATTTCCAATATAAATCAGAAACTCATTATTAAGATCAAGAGTGTTAAAGCATTAAATGTCTTTGGTTATGAGTCTTTAGTTAAAGGATATGCAACCATCAGATCAATCTTAATATTCTCAATACACATTTTTTGTTTCTCAACTTTCTCCTTTACAATAAGATATTTCAACTTCATATATTTAGCACCTTTAGAGTAATTATAATGCTTGAAGAAGAAAACATTGTATAGTTATTACAATAAATTTTCAACGACTTAATGATGGTGTTAATAACTCCAAGCCTTAAAATTAAATTCAGTAGCCATAATATATGAATTGTAGTCCTAAAACAAGATACAAAGTCCGCTTTTATAATGGATGAATTAATGATGAATTGTTTGGCACTTTTCTATAAAATTGCTCCTTTTACTAGTAAAAACAAACAACCTGATGTTGACTTTCTACCGTTAATGCACCTAGTAAAATTTAAATTTGATTATTCAGTCACTTCTGATGGATTAGATGGTCAATACACAAGCATTCAGTCTTTTGTTACTTGAAAATATTTTAATACTTTCTTAACAACTTTCTAATGATAGATATTAGGATTACTTTAATATTTTCCTAACATTACAACCGAAAAGTTAACAATGGGTTTCGTGCATGCTTATAAATACATCAAACTACCAATAACAAAACTATATGTAATAGATTCCATTTGTCTATGATCCACATCATGCTTTCGATATTACATAATACTAAATTTATCCCTCTTTTGTATTAGGACAACTATTAATAAACATTTATCCATATTAAAATTTTCAAGAATTATTTTGATATATTATTTTTAAGACAATCCTATCAATCTTTATAATCTATTTCAGAATATTGAAATTCTTATCACATGAGATGCATTTACCATATCCTTAATCTCGCACACCTCTTTGCTATTTTCCATAAGCTTATGCTCTAGATCATGAGCCCTATTAATTAATTGCTCTAACTCACCCATGACACTCGACTCTGATACCAAGTTATTAAGGTTTTGCAAAAAAGATCTCGTCATAGGTTAATGTATATGAAAATCTCCTTGATTTTCCTTTTTCATGTTATTGCCCATTCTTGGAGAAGCTATTTGTTAGATGTAAAAAAGCTGGGTTCTATTCTTAGAAATCTACTAACAATGCATGCACTTTTTAATTGTAAAATTCTTGATGTTTTATTCAATATTCATCTTCTTTTATATAGAGACGGATAGTTCATAACCTAAGACAAAAAACATTAATATGTACAATGATTTTCTAGGATCCTTATCAACTAATGAAATAAAACAAAAATATGATTCTAACATATCATAATAATTAGGAAAATTCCTAACATAAATATTAAATAAAGAAATAACTCAAAATAAGATTATCTCACTCAAATTCCTAAATTAGTTTAGATTTATTTTTATTTAATTAATTACTAAAAATAGAAATCTTCCTTTCTTAATACGGAGGTGTAACAACCATTTCTTCTTTTAAATTGACTTCTCTCTCTTAAACCTAACCTTAATGCTACAAATATTATGATAGAGAAAATTTTATGTAACCTACAATAGGTAGATAAAGGACCAATTTATATATTTATATTGTGATAGAGAAAATTTTTTGTAACCTATAATAGGTAGATAGAGGACCAATTTATATATTTTTAGTATGATAGAGAAAAAATTTTATAACCTATAATAGGTAGAGAGAGGACCAATTTATATATTTATAACTCCTTTCATTGTTACTTCCATTAAGTATTACGAACGACATTGAGATTTATTTCACTATTGGATAAAGAACAAGAAATAATTAAATAAATTATTTATTTATCTTTAATATTTTTCTCTTTAACTGAAGAATATTAATCAATATGGCTCTTTTAATTGTAATAAAGATATATAATGTAGCCACATTCAATTCAACTGAAGAATACAAACTAATGGGACTTTTTTAATTGTAATAAATATAACTACATTCATTCGGGGCACATTCTTCCATTCTCCCATTTAACCTAATACTTTATATCTTTATTTAATATTGTAAAAATTAAGCATGCATAAACAAATATATTAATATCTTTATAATTTATATTAACATAATAAATCACATAATAAGGGGTTGTTTGGTATTATTGTTGGTTGTGATTTTTTATTGTAGTTTTTTATGTTTTTGTATTGGTTTTTGTGTGTTGTTTTTTTATTTATGTGTTATTTTTATTGGTTTCTGTGTTTAAAAAAATAAGAAACCTAAACCTAAAAGTAAAGCCATACAAAACATACCTTAAGGGTCATGGCAATCATATATTTCAATTTTCACATAACATACTTCCTTCCATATATCATTATATTAGCAATTTATTAAATAAGGTATTATAAGTGATATATAAATATCATAAAGATCCAAATTAATGTCTCATAGACATTTTAATTTCCTGTTTAGTAACGTTTAGGTGCATTCAATTATATAATAAATAATAAAATTGCCAATATAAATTAAAAACTCATTATTAAGCTTGAGAGTATTAAAAAATTATTAAAATCAATCATCAATACAATAAAGACCCATTCTTTGAACATGTTCTTTAAATGTTTTTAGTTGTTAGTCTTTAGTTAAAGGATCTATAATCATGAGATCCATCTTAATATATTCAATAGACACTTTTTGTTTCTAAACTTCCACTTTTATTATAAAATATTTCAACTCCATATGTTTAACACCTCTAGTGTACTTTAAAAAAATAAAATAAATGAATTAATAAGACCTCAAAGGCCAAACTAAAGTATAAAGGGTCCTATCATAGCACCTTTCATGTACTTGCCATCTTTCGAGAAGAAAACTGCTACATAATTATTATAAAAATTTTTGAGCAATTTAGTAATAGTGTCAACAACCCTAAACCTGAAAATAAAATTCTACAGCTATAATACATGAATTGTATCCTCAAAACAAGCTATAACTTCTGCTTTTATATTGAATGAAGTAATGACAAATTGTTTGGTATTTTCCTATGAAATTACTCCTCTCCTAGTAAAAACAAACCAAATGTTGACTTTCTATTGCCAATGTACCCATTAGAATTTGAATAAGAGTATTCAATCACTTCTAATGGATTAGATCATCTATAAATGAGCATAGATGCCTTTATTCCTTAAATATACCTTAGTACTTTCTTATAAGCTTTCTAATGGTCTATATCAAGTTTATGTTAATATCTGTATAGCGTTACAACCACAAAGCTAATATTGGGTCTTGTACATGTTTTCAAATGCTTAAAATTGTCAAAAACATAAATATATGGAATAGATTTCATTTATGTGCATTCCACATCATTGTTTGGATATTACATAATACTAAATTTATCACTTTTTATATTGGGACAACTCTTGATGAACATTTGTCCATATTAAATTTCGCAAAAATTCTTTCGACATGTTCCTTCTAGGATAATCCTACCTATCTTTGTATCCTATTGCAGAATATTGAAATTCCTATCATATGAGATGCCTTTTCCACATCCTTAATCATGTGCACCTCCTTGCTATTTTCTATAAACTTGTGCTTTAGATCATGAACCCTAGTCATCAATTACTTTAAGTTGCCTGTGACATCTGACTTTAATGCTAAGTTATCATGACCTTACAATTAGAATCTCGTATAGGTCGATGTATAGGAAAATCCCCTTGATTTCCCTTATTTACATTCCTATGACTTTTTTATCCTTTGTCTTTTTCTTAATTTTTGTCCTTATTCAAGGATATACACGTCAATTTATATAACTTTAACACACATTTATGTTTTTACCCTCTATACATTTATAAATTTATGATTTTACCTTTATTACATTTACTTTTTTACACTCCATGTTTATAAATTTATGATTTTACCTTTATTACATTTATTTTTTTACCCCTCAATTATTTTTAAATTTATGATTTTACCTTTTGGTGGCCATGAAATTCCACCAAAAGTTAAGCACCTAGTTTTTCTCTTTTGAGATATAAAAATGGTGGGTTATACTCTTATAAAGCCCCTAATGATGCATACACTTTTTAATTGTAAAACTCTAGTTGTTTTATTCAATATTCATCTTCCTTTATATAGAGAAGGATAGTTCATAACTGAATATAAAAAATACTAATACGTATAATGATTTTCTAGGATACTTATCACATAAGCAAGCAAAATAAAAATAAGATTTTAGCTAATCCTAATAATTATGATAATTCCTAAAATACTTATTAAATAAAGAAACAAATTAAAATAAGATTTTCACTAATATTCTCAAATTAATTAGGATTTATTCTTATTGAATTAATTAATAAAAATGAAAATGTTCCTTTCTTGATATGAAGGTGTAACAACCACCTCTTTTTTAAAATTGACTTCTCTCTCTTAAACCCAAACGTAATGTTATAGATATTATGATGGAAAAAAATCTTTGTAATCCATAATAGGTAGAAAGAGGACCAATTTATATATCTATAACTCCTTTCATTAATACGTCCATCAAGTACTTCAAATGACATTGAGATTCATTACACTATTAAATAAAGAATATGAAACAACTTTCTCTTCAATATTTTTTGCTTTTACTGAAGAATATTAGTCAATGTGGCTCTTTAAATTGTAATAAAGATACATAATATAGCCACATTCATTTAAGTGAAGAATACTAACTAAAAGAATTTTTTTTAATTGTAATAAAATAGCTACAATCATTTAGATCACATTATAACATTCTCTTACTTGACCCAATACTTCAAATCTTTATTTAATAGTATAAACATTAAGTATAAAAAATCTCTTAATATCTTCATAATTTACCTTAATATAATAAATCATATAATATGGGTTATGGCGGTCATATATTTCAATACAACATACGTCCTTCCATAGACCACTATATTAGCAATTTATCAAGTCAAATAATATAAGTGATATATAAATATCATAAAGGTCTGCATTATTGCCTCATGGACATTTTAATTTCTTTTTTAATAACATTTAGGTGTTCGTAATTATATAATAAACAAAAAATTCCAATATAAATTCGAAACTCATTATTAAGCTTAAGAATGTTAAAACATCATTAAAATCAATTGTCAATACAACCAAGGCCTATTCTTTATTTATGAACTTACTCATTTGAACATGTTCTTTAAATGTCTTTGGTTGTGAGTCTTTAGTTAAAGTAGCCCTTATCACGGTTAATAAACCACCAGTTACAGTTATAAAACTGCCGGTTACGATTTATAAAAATCTATAAATCTTAACCTAACTGTCAATTTATGGTTTAAGTTACAGTTTGAAAATCGTCTATTATGGTTCAACCGACGGTTTAATCATAATCGTTATTTTATTAATTTAAAATTTTAATTTTCAAATTAAAAAAATTCAAATATAATAAGTTGGAATGTTGAATATAAAAATATAAAGTTAAATGAATTAAAATATATGATAATTATATATAAATTATAAGAAAAAAATTAAATATAATAATGGGCTTGAACTAATTTTAAAGTTATATAAAATAAATAAATAAATAAATAATAAAATGTATTTATAATTATTAATAAATTAATAAATACCAACTGTAAAACCGTTGGTACTGTACATTTGAAACTACTGGCATTGCCTCAGTGCCAACAGTTGCATGCACAACGGTTGCAAACCTTGCAATCGTTGTGCATGCAACATGCAATCGTTGTGCATGCAACGGTTGCATGTTGCATGCACAACCATCACACTTGGTCAATGGTTGCAAACCTTGCAACCGTTGTGCATGAACGGTTGCATGTTGCTTACACAAATGTTGCACCTGGTCAACGGTTACATGGTTTGCAACCATTGCACCATGCAACTGTGTCGATTGCACGGTGCAACAGTTGCAAACTATCTTGTAACGGTTGCAAACCATGCAACCGTTGACCATGCCACTGTATAACACAACCGTTGCATGTGTAACGATTACACTAACTGTTGACTGTATGCATGTAACGGTTGACCGTCATTGTTTTAAGTTTTATTTATATTTATATTTTTTTATAATTATAAATACATCTTTTTATTAATATAATTTTTCATAATAATTACAACTTCTCTCTATCAAGTGACATATTCCATCTATAATTTACAATTATTGCATTTTTTAAAATAATAGATCTTTCTATCAAACAAAATTTCATATAAAGTTACGTATATTTTTTAATATAAAGTTAAAATTTGTTTAATTTTCTAAATATATTGTTTAATTAATTTTTAATTAATTGATCAGCGGTTTATAACTGCGAATAAACTGTCGGTTTAACTTTCGATTTACAGTTTTTAAATTAGTTTAAAAATAACGAAAACTGTTAATAATGGTTCTAATTACCGTTGACTAAGGTTACAGTTTCTAAACCATAACCGTTGGTTATTAAACCAACGATTAGCCAATTAGAAACCTAACCGTGGTCAGGCCTAGGTTAAAGGATATGCAATTATAAGATCCATCTTAATATGTTTGATACACAGTCTTTGTTTCTGTACTTACTCCTTTACAGCAAAATATTTCAACTCCATATGTTTAACTCCTCTATAGTTCTTGTTATACTTAGAGAAGCAAACTACTGCAGAGTTATCACAACAAATTTTCAATAGTTTAGTAATAGTGTCAACAATCCTAAGCCCTAAAATAAAATTTTGCAGCCTTAATGCATGAATTGTAGCTTCAAAACAAGCTACAAATTATGCTTCTATAATCAATGAAGCATTGACAAATTTTTAATATTTTCCCATGAAATTGCTCCTTTTGTTAGTAAAAACAAACGACCAAATGTTCACTTTCTACTATCGATAAATCTAGTAAAATCTAAATCTAAATATTCAATGACTTTTGACAAATTAGATTGACTATACACGAGCATATAGTCTTTTATTACTTGAAAATTATTTAGTACTTTCTTAACAACTTTTTAATGGTCTGTATCGGGATTGCTTTGATATCTGCTAGCATTCCAACTGCGAAGCTAATATCGAATCTTAGGCATGTCTGTAAATACATTAAACTATCAATAAGAGAAGTATATGGAATCTATGAGTAGATTTCATTTATAGATGTTCCACTTCATTCTTTAGATATTATATAAGACTAAATTTATTCATTTTTTTAAATTAGACTAAATCCTAATGAATATTTGTACATATTAAATCTCTCAAGAATTCTTTCAATATATATTTTTTACAACAATCTTACCAATCATTGTAATCTATTTTAGAATATTAAAGTTCTTATCACATGAGATGCCTCTCCCATATCCTTGATCCCAGGTACCTCCTTATTGTTTTCTATAAACTTATGCTCTAGATCTTGAACCTTAATCATCAATTACTCTAAGTCACCCATGATACCTAGCTCTAATACTAAGTTATTATGATCTTGTGATAGGAATGCGTTTTATTATATTTTGGTATATGTTTTCATATCATTTCATCCCTATTTTTAAGATAGAAGTGCTCAAATATTATTCAATTTGTATTAGATGACATATTAGATGTGTTAACATATGTTCTGAACTAAAAGGCCTAGTTAAAAGAAATGGATCAAATTAGAGAAAGAAAGTTGTTGATAGAGACTTAAATGGTGGTTGTTGCAAAAGCTCAACGGTGTCGTTTAAGTTAGAGCCAACCATCGTTTAGGTTTATTTTCCAAAATCTTAAATGGTGGTTGAGCCAAAGGCCGTTTTACTCCATTTACTTGCCGTTTAGCATCCTGTAAATGAAAAATATAAGGGTAAAGTCAACTTTTACACTCTAAAGCATTGTCTAACCTAATTAAGACCTATTTAAGGATGGATTGATAGGGATTTCCATCATCAACAACACCAAAAATATCAGTTTACATCATTCTTCTCCTTTTCATCTAGTTCTTGGAGTTTTTTTGTTTATTTTTGTTTATTGAAGATAACTCTTTCTTGTCTACTCCAGATCATTTAGGATTGGATTTTATTCACTCTTATGGTGTTGTAGCTTCTGTATTTGGTTATTTACATTGCGTTTTATCTTTTGGTTAATATTACATTGAATATTATTGTAAAACTTTGGGTTTTCATTCAATATATTATTTTATCTTGAGTTCTAGCATTTTAATCATATTTTCATCATGTTTATGCTAAGTTCAGAATATGTTCTTGTTATATTTAATATGTGTGGCTAATTTCCTTTAGGTTAAAAGGTATCAAAGGGATAAAGGGATTCCAATTAGGAGAATATGATTGAATTTTAATTAATATTGTGTTTCTAAATTTAGATTGAATTGAAACCTTGAATTAAGGTCCAGATTTAAGGATTATTATTAGGTTTAATCATCCTATTAATAGTTTTTAATTCAAATGCTAAGTTTTATATTTTGATACGTAATCATCATTAGCAAATTTAGTAAGTAGCGATAGATTAATTATTTTTGTGAGTGAAACTTAATCAATTAATCTAAGGTTTTTAAATCTCTAAGTTATATAATCCTAACTTGTGTGATTATGGCTTATGTTAGTTGTTCCCTAGTACTTAATTCCTAATAGGATTGGAATATATTAAGTTTTCGTATGTATTTAGATGTGATTTCAATCATATTTTATTGTTTAAATGCTCAAATTATCTTCATTTTGCATTTAATGTTAGGTTAAATGTGTTTATACATATTTGTTACAAAAAAGAAGCAAGATTGGAGCTTTTGATCCAAAGTGTTGTGGTCTTTGTTGAACGAAGATTGGTCAACCGAAAGTAAGACATTGGTCAACCAAAAGCAAAGATCAGTCGACCGAAGGCAAGACACCGATTGACCTAATGCAATAACCATTTGACTGAATGAGGCTTCTCATAAGACCAGTCAACCGAACAAAAGATATCAGCCGACCGAACAACACTTGATAGCAGAAAAATAAGTGAGAACAACATCGTTTTGAGCAAAACCCTTAATAAAAAAGGCAACACACGTACAAACTTAGGGAGCTTCTTTATTCATTTTTTAGTCGTCTTCTCTTGATAGTTTAGGATTTTTTTTAATTTCTTTTCCATATTCTAACTTAGTTTAGTTAATTTCTTGTGTATTATTTTTGCTACTCTATTCTAGATTTTAGATAGTTGTTTATTTTAATATTTTTCTTCATTTATTTTCTGTTATTTCTTATTTTAGTTTTGTTTGATTTATTTTTGTATGAAATACTTTCTTTTACTTAATATAATCGTGTTTTGTTTTATTTCCAGCCTCGTATTTGTTTGTTTCATAATTATTTATGGGTTTATGATTTATTTTCGGTATTTTCAGTTTATATTTTATGTTAATTTCATAATGTTTAGCTAATGCCTTTTGGGTTTGAAGGTGTATGGAGGGTTTAGGTTGATTAATTGTGAGAATGTGAATTGATTGAGCTTAATTTAGTATTTTTAGGCTTAGATTGGTTTGAGATTTTGGTTAATTGTTATGGATTAGAAGTTATCCCTAGGATTGACCACCCTTTATGTAATTCCC
>JAOXYD010135088.1:0-10868 GCA_028565735.1 Pinacopodium congolense | reverse complement strand
ATGTCAAATCTCAAATGGAGCTTCAGTTGAACGTGAATGATCATTGTAACATGAAATATCAAATTTAATAATAAAAACACAAAAATAAAAAATAAAAATAAAAAATAAAAACAAAAAAATAAAAGTAATACCAAACGACCTTTTATTCTTCTTCTCTAATCCACCCAAATGTCAAATCTCAAATGGAGCTTCAGTTGAACGTGAATGATCATTGTAACATGAAATATCAAATTTAATAATAAAAAAGCAATCAAAAATTGAAAAATGTCACATCGAAAAGTTGGTGGGAAGACGCGGGCAAACTAACATGATGTTGAACTTTTGAAATATAATACTTCTCTTTAACTTCATTCGTAAAATATTATTATCCAACATTATAGAAGTCTTGGGGGAGTTGGTGAAATGACCCACCATGATAAAAATTTAAGTGGAACCCTTTCCTCAACTCAAGATCTTGAACTTTTTTTAATTGACAGCAATCGTATACTACAAAAAGGATTTGGTAACTTTTGTAAAAAAAAAACAAAAGGATTTGGTAAGAGTTTTATATAATATTTAAGGTGTCTTTTATGCAAGGAAATTTTATTATAGAAAGACAATGTTTCTTTAATATATCAACCTTAAAATTACAACGTTTCTTTCAACAAATTTGACGATGATAATTCATAAAGGTATAAGTTCAAAGGCTCGATTCACTAAAAAAAAAATAGTTGTAAGAGTGGTGGTATCAAATATAATTTATAAATTTTTAAGTAATATCTTACATAATCCGTATATATACGTAACACACTTTCTTAAACTCATATAAAATTGAACATCTTTGTCTATGGCATATGTAGTCCCATAATGATTCATTCTACTGTGATATCATAATAAAGATATAAGATCAAAAGTTCGTTCCACTCAAAAGATTAGTCTTAAGAGTGACAGTATCCAACATAATTTATAAATTCTTAGGTAATATCTTGCCTAATTAATATAAAAATGTAACAATAATATAAAAAAATTATACGTTAAAAAATATTTTGTAATTTTTTCTTTTCATTTCTCCCGTTTTTATATATTGATAAAGGTCGGGTATTAAAAAAAATGTTGTAAATTCCTGATAAAACAAGAAATAGTTAAATAAGAAAAACCAAGGGACAAATGTGGTGTTTCATCATTGTGATTTAGATTAAAAATGGGGAAGAGTTTATAAGAAACAAAAATAGTACTCCATTCTAGAGTTTTTTTTCTTTTTCTTTTTAAAAATTTCATTGAAGAATTTAATTTTTTGGAATAGCAATGATCCCTACAATTAGTAGGAGCTAAACAAATAATACATCAAATAAAAAACAAGGGACCAATTCTTACATTGCATTCCATAATATTTTCGTACAAGAAATTGTTCAAGCCTAATTTTCGAGTCAAAAAAGGCGCAATTGACTCAGACAATATCAAGTTTAAAAAAGGATCAAAATAAAATATTTTTATTATTTTAAAATATGAAAATTGTGATGTTAAATATGTATCAAATTATTTAAATATAAGTTATCATCTAATGGACTATATATATAAATATTATACAATAATTAGTTATTTGATAATTTATGTTAAAAATTAATAAAATTTTTCGGAAATTAATAGTAAAAATTATTTTTTAGTTTTTTAAAATAATAAGAATAGTTTTTAAATAAAATTAAATTGTAATAAAAGTATATATATGTTAATTGATAAAAATTAAGACTTAGGTCGCAACAAAGCCAAAGGCATACCCACTTCTATATTTACGTTAAATCAACTTTGAAACACTCATGATTACATTACACGATTCGTGTTATTAGGAAACATTTGATTTCTCTTGAATGAATAGCTTTAATGCTTTTTTACCTCTATACTTAGTTCCTGCTGTATCTTCATTTATAAAAAGGCCACTTGTATCTTCTAATTAACGCTTAATATTTTACAAAAGCAGTTTCGGTAATTTTACTTCGGCCTCCTTATTGCACGAATTCAATAAACATACTGTGACAACCAAGGAACATAATTCTTGGTCCCAAAGGAATTGAAGTTAATTATTTTTCTTGTATTTATAAAATAGAAGGTAATCAATGCTGGAAACACTTTAACTAGAAACTTAAAGGTGATGAAGTCAAATAACAACTGTCTACTTAGATATATACGTGATGTGCCAACTCATAAGTCTATTTTTTAGTAATTACATAAAATATAAATAATTGAATGAATTATTATTAAAATAAAATAAATATATAAAGTTATTTTTATATAAGAACATCATATCTTGTATTAATATATGTAAAATAATAATAATAATTTATACAAATACTAAATTAGATAAATAATTTTATTAAAATTTCCTTAAGAACTTCTCAATTTAAGAAATTATAGGTTGAATTATAGCGAGAAGGTTTTTCAACCTTGAAGGGGGTGGTTGATCAATAATAAAAACATGTTAAAATTTAGAAAGTGTTATATACATTAAATTTATTATTCATTTTTAAAGCGTAGTATTATTAAATAATTTATTTGAAATTATTGTTTACTAATTAGTATATATATACCCAATAATTTATTCATTTCCCAATAAAAAATAGTTATTATAAATTCTATTTGTACAAAGAAAAACATGTATTCTCCTAATATAATTAGATAAAAGAGTTAATTTAACTCTAAGGTTTTGATCAATATTCAGATCAGACCCTAGTATTTTAGAGTGTTTAAAAATAACCATAACGTTTCAGAAACGTCTAAAAAAAACCATAAAGTTTTAAAAACTTTAAAAAACATCGTTAGTCAAACTTTCGTTAAGTCAAACTGTTAAATGCCACGTGACACACCCTGATTGGCCAACATGTTTTGTGAGTGACATGTCACATGACATTTTTAAAAAAATTAATATGGGTCCCATAAATTGCTACAACATATGCCATGTGACATGTGGGACTCATAAACACATGTGTCCAATTAGAGAGTGCCACATGACAGTTGGTTAGTTAACTTTTTGAACTACTTTAAATATAGATTGTGTTGTATAAGCTCAACATTTCTGAGGATAACACAATTGGTAAGACATTTGAAGGTGTCGGGTTCAAATACTAGCTGCAGTTGCGTTATCATCCTCCATTTCAATGGAGCACCATTTTGGAAGAATTAATTACTAATCTCCTAAAGTACAGATCGAACTCGAGACCTCTCTTACACTTAGCCGATAGCTTTGCCATCTTTCCATTACTCCTTTCTTGTAATAATATACAACCCAAAATATTTAACAACTAGATTTGAGAGGACCAAATAACTAACTGTCATGTGGCACTCTCTAATTGGACACAATAGTTTGACTTGAAGGAAGTTTGATCAAGGTTATTATTTTTAATGTTTTTAAAATGTTAAGGTTCTTTTTGAACGTTTCTGAAACGTTAAGATTATTTTTGAACGCTCTGAAATATTAGGGTTTGACTTGAATATTAATCGAAACCTTAGAGTTAAATTGACCCTTTTGCTAATATAGTTAATCTAGAAATAAATATTCTCTAAAGATATACTCCATTATTATTGGTATCCACATGTAAAGTTAACATGAAAGGGATTAGGTTTGATATGTATTCTTAGACACACAATGGTATAAATAAAGAAGTAGATTGAGAGAAAGAGCATTGTGAATTATAAGCAATGTTTTAAATATTGATACTCTATCGGTATCAATTTTTGCTTTGGAACTTTTAAAAATTATAAAATAATCTTTAGATTTTATAAAATTTTGTAAAATAATCCTTATATGTTATACATCTCATGTAAATATAATTTTAACATGTTTCAAACATTCAACAATTTAATAAATATAATACAATTTTCATACAATATTTGTTAAAATTTGAATATAATCACAAAGGTTATATTTAGCAGGATCATGACCCATGCATTAATTACAATAATTATGTACTTGAATTATTGCTTGTAATTTTACTAGTTAAAGGACTTAAAATTTTTTTGTTTTTCCTTCTTGTAGAGATTCTTCAATTTGATAAAAAACCTTATCTTCAATTTGAATTTAAAGCTTTATATTATTAAATTCAAAATATTAACTGCTTTTGATAGTTAATCCATGATTAATGACTATAAAACTCCTCATGGGTGTGCACCATTTATCTTCTCCTACTCACATTTGATAGATTTTAATTTATGAAAAATTTTGCAGTTCTTATATTTGTCTAATAATTAGTGTGACCAGCATACAACAAGAATATATTATCATATATCTTTTAAGAGTATATGACATCTTGATAAGCAAATTGATCTAGGAACTATATGTCCTTGGGTAAATATTATATGTTATATCCTAGGTTATATTTCTCATTTTCAATTTCTTTTGATCTCTTTTATTTTATTATGCCATGATTATATTCAATTTATCTACTAAAGAGATGATAGTCATCTTTGAATACTTTTTCATGAAAGTCAATAAACAAAATAAATGACCTTCTTCTGTTCTCAATTCTCTTTTAAATTTAATTTAACTATAATTATTCTATAAGATCACAACTTGTATAATCTTTTGATAACAACATAAAGTGACAAACTTTAAATTCAATTATTAAGAATTAGACAAGAGTTACAAGAGTATATATATGATGAGGTTTCTCTCAACCTCAAGGGTTTCACACAATATAAAATGAGATCTTGAGACTTACATTAATCCCTTTGTGATCATTTTTGCGTACATAGTACAAGTCATGTTTTACGATATTGACCCGCTTTGTTTAACTTGAATGTCTTTCATTCAAGAAATATTATATAGATGATAGTTTAAACATATTGAATATTAATTTGAGTTCACTTATCTATTCCAAAAACATTTTAGAACTCACATCTGTCAACTTAAGATGGATATAGTGATAATTTAATCACTTGAACTAATTTCCTTATAATTTAACCTTCTTATTTAAGGCAACATTGTTAATTTAAATTTCTTGTTCTTAGTTATCTCCTAAATAATAAACTTTAAACCTATCTCATCTTTAGTGATCATAAACATTAAAAGCGATTACCCGTGTGAGATGACTAATCTCTAATTTGTCTCATATACTTTTGATTCATCCCAAAATATATTTATGCAAGACAAATATATTCACGAATCAAATGATATACAATGTATAATCTTTATCATACATTCATATCCAACTATGACATTATAATGAATGAACATACAGAGATAAATGTTTATTATTATATTTCAACATCTACGCAATTTTAATAACTTTACATGTTTAATATACATTTCAAAATATAATGTTTATTATTATATCATACTACCATCTAACCATAGTTATATCAACTTACTTACCTGCTTTTCTTATTTATATTGCAGCATGAATAGAAGATTGATCTCTTAGATTTGTTTTTGTAGATAAAATCAATAAATGAATTCCTTATTTTCTATTTAACCTTACCACTGCTTGAACCATTCCTTTCTTATTGAATAGAATGGATAGAAGGTCCTCTAACATTATATCCATCAACATCATCTCTACTGACATTAGTTCCATTACCTCTAAAAAATGAATTTATACGGTCAATGATGAAACTTAGTTTGATTCTTCTATCTTTCTCTGATTAATACTCCTCTATTAAAGTCTTTATCTGCTACTTCACATCATGAGGAACTCTCTTATAAGGCTCTATATCACCTTTTATTCTAGTTAAATTCTCTTTAATCTTATAATTTATCCATCTCTCAAAATCTTACCATAATAATTGCATATGGTTTGACTCTTTGAGCCAAGAATCAATCTACCATGGTCCCATGTTGGTTGTCAAATCTCTCAGAAGGGGCTGAAGTATCACTAATAGTACTTAAAGTCGAATTACCCTCCATTTACTTATCAAAATCAATACCAATGATTAAGGCATTAAGAAAAATAAACTGATTGTAATTGATTAAACATACATAATTCATTACATACTTATAATTGATGATTCTATTAGTTTATTTATATATTTAATTACATAAATATACATTTAATTTGATAAAATGTAACACAACTTCACCTAAAATTGAAAATTTTCCAATTTCCATATTCATCTTTATGTTTCCTTGTAACTCCTTTGGAGCTTTTCTTATTGTTTCTTAATATATTATTTCTTTACTTTAAAAAAATTAGACAAAACTTAAATTTTAATAAATCAAATGCAACTGATGGTTTTATTAGCTTAGTCATGCATCTAATTACATTACTATACATTTAATTTGATAAAACATAACATAATTTCACTTAAATTTGAAAATTTCCTAATTTCTATATTCTTAAAATTAGAAAAAATTCAAATTATATCAAATCAAATGTAATTGATGATTCTATTAGCCTATTCACCTATATAATTACATGAAAACATTGATTGGAAGAGAACGCTTAATATAAGAATTATGGTTTCATGTGTTTGTAAGCCAAGGATGAGTTGGTTGATTGTGCTCCTCTACTCCCTACTCTTAGTTCATCGAGGCAATCTTTTTTATTTCCCTACATACTCTTCTTTCTCATGATAGATCTTTTTTTTACTTCTTTTACAAACCATGTAACAAGAGTTCTGAACTAAGCTTTATTTTTCTTCGTGCATGCCAATGCTACAGTGCCCATGTATGTACCACAAAGGTTTTGGCATTTCACTTTACAATATTAAGTACTTTAATCATGGTTAGCTTCTAAACCCTACATGCTATGATCGTTCTAGCTTTGATCTGATTATAAAATAGAAGAAGAATAAGAAATAATCTCCCTTAAATGTACGATAGTACGAGAGTAAATGGGCTCCCTTTTTATACTTCATTGGGAGTGGAGAGGGTGATCTTGCTCTAAAAAGAATGCTCTTTTAGGAGA
Source organism: Pinacopodium congolense (assembly GCA_028565735.1). Taxonomy (NCBI): domain Eukaryota; kingdom Viridiplantae; phylum Streptophyta; class Magnoliopsida; order Malpighiales; family Erythroxylaceae; genus Pinacopodium; species Pinacopodium congolense. The sequence goes on along the minus strand of JAOXYD010135088.1, from coordinate 3,996 downwards.
ACTGATAACCAGTACTTGTAGAACATAAGAAGCAAGAACTACAGTCTTTTCAGTCATAGTGCAAATGCTATATACCTCTTACGATGATCATTGTTAGAAAAATGTCTTAAATATTTTTTATATTTCTTAAATTATATATCGATATATAAAAATATAAAAATATAATTTTATAATGGCAGTTACTTTAAATAGTTCTTTTTATAATTTTTTGATAAATCATCAATTTTATTAAAAAGACCAAGCCACTAAAATAGTGACTTAGGATTAAGGGAAAACTCCTATACTCGAGGTGTTTTTATCATAAATTAGGCTATGACACCGAATAAGGAAAAAGTCCTATTAAATAAAATCTAAAGGTTAAGACACAAACAACTTACATTAGTAATCTAGCAAAATCTCTGGGCATCTATAAACATCATTGCCATCAAAATAAATCTCTTTATCTTGACATTTCAACCAAAAAATAACTTGAATAAAACATTTATGTAAAATATCATCTATACAAGATTGGTTTCTTACAAAATGTCACTTATTTTGTGCTTTCTATAGCTCCCAAATAATGATTTGCCACAATGCCTCCAAAAATTTTCCTTTTATACGTAATTGAAAAATGCTTCTCCACTCTAAAAAGAACTGATTAGCCGATTGAGGTAAGACACAAATAAATCCAAACATTTTCAAAACTTTGGTCCATGTGATCTATGCAAACTTATAATGAAACAAAATATGCTCATGCATCTCAATCAAGCCATAAAAATCAAAAAAATATTATTTTTATTTATCACACATCTTTCCAATAAGTGTGCTTTAGCTACTACTCTCCCCTTGAAAGTCAACCATGTAAAAAAAACTTTATTTTAGAGGCAACAACTGTAGACCATATTCTCTTAAACCCACATATTCCATTATGTTCATACCTCAACTTTACCCAAGAATTTACTATATAAACTGATCTCGTTGGTTCTCAAGATAATTGATCAAATTTATTCATCACTGGCACAAAATCCTGAATGATTTGCATCATTTATACTGATTGTTGTTGTTTCTTTTGCATCAATCTCCATCTCCACCTGAATTGCCAACATATATGTCCCATATGATCTTGTTGGTTTAGATACATTAATTTAACCACTTCATTTTTCATACTTGACAATGTAAATAGTCTTGGAAATAAATATCTTAACACCTTGTGGTCGTCACTTATCCAACCAAAATCTAATCAAACTCTCATTCTTAGTAAAAAAAGCACAATTGTTGATAAAATTATTCCATACCTTATCATTACTATAGCATAGTTTCCGGATTCTTCTCCATATATGAGATAATTTAACAAAACTTTGATAATCAAACTCATGCCAACTATGCAATAAATCATTAGAACCTATAATTTTTTCCTATAAAGTCTCATGGTTATCACTTATAATTTTTCATACCCATTTTAATAATAAAGATTGATTTCTAACATGTAAGTTCATATCCATTTTTATAATAATTAGTGTTGGCTAGAATCATATAGTTGAGTCATGTTGTATATCAGCTGTTATGAGTTTGTAAAGTGGCTTCATTCTACATTCCAACCTTAAATAATCCAAGTTGAAGCTTAACTGTAATATAAAACTTAAATTTAATAGTGTCTATCATTATTATTGTTATTATTATCAATAAGACTATTTTAATATAAAAAATGTATTTAAAGATTTTGTTAGTATTATATTTGCTTTGAAAAAATGGTATTAGATTTTTGTTAAGTTGATGAGTTTGAAGTCTTAGTAATTATGATTTTCTAGTTATGTTAAATTTCTGATTGTTCTTTACATAATGCGTTATATAATGTTATTAAATATATCTTGCATGATAAGTAATTTAAATAGTCAAATTATGTTATTTGCTCAATTCTTGATACAAGTCGAGAGTTACGGCATCACCACCTAGACTTGACCACGGTTAATAAATCGCTGGTTACGGTTTATAAAAATCTATAAATCTTAACTTAACCGTCAGTTTACGGTTTAGGCTACAGTTTGAAAACAGCCAGTTACGGTTTAAGTTACGATTTGAAAATAACCGATTACGGTTTAACCGCCAGTTTAACCATAATCGTTGTTTTATTATTCATAATTTTATTTTCAAACTTAAAAATTTTAAATTTTAAATTAAAAAAAATGTCAAATATAATAAGTTAGATATAAAAATATAAAGTTAAATGAATTGAAATATATGATAACCTTATATAAATTATAAGGAAAATTTATAAAAATTAAGTTGCCTATGTATCCTCAACGCTTGAGTCAAGAGGAATCAAAACCCTTGTAGTTCTCTTACCTTTTTTAAAAGAGTTACTCACCTGCAACGTTGTTGGATCTGTATGCACTTTCGATTGTATCTGTGCCAAAATTATATAATTGGGAAGCATCTGGTTTCGTCAACTCTTGTTGTCGTCGTTCTGCTTTTGTCCAATCATCTAGACAAGCTTGCGCCTCTAAAGATTCCGAAGTCATTGAATATCTATAATCGTCTAAAATATCTCCACCTGCACTAAAAGCTTGCTCAATGATAACCATTGAAACTGGAGAAGCAAACATGTTGCAATGGCCGACATAATTGGCAACTGCTCATAATGATCCTTCCACAATTGCATTATTGGAAATGTAGAAGCTGTAAATTCACTCAACTTAAAAGAAGTTGTTAAATACATGTCAAATTCCATGTTAGAATTTGCCATAACCCCTCTTGGCTTTTTTTTGTTTTTGTAAAATTAATAAATCAGCTCTAGAATATTTACTAGTATCAATTATTATTGGTGTAGGAGTTTAAAAAGTTGGAGAAGTGGCACTAATAGTATTACTATATTCAACAATTAAATCTTAAATATTTTTCCTAATTTCATAAATAATAGATGAAATAAGTTAAGTAACATCTAAAGACATTTCAAAATATGAATTCATATTTTCATAATAGAAATATAAAAAATTTTGTAAACCTTCAATTTTAATGTTTGGATTAAAAACAGATGAAATTAAATTAATTCATGGTATTTGTTCAAAATATTTTAACCATTTTTTAGACATTTCCATAATACAACCATGCAAATCTAAATCATTAAAATATTCATGTAGTATACAAGAAATATTTACATATTCCATTACTAATAAATGTGTAGTAGGATAATATACACCTGACAAAATATTAGTGGCATTATTAAAAGTTTGCAAAAAGTTGCACAATTTTTTACATATATGCCATTGTTGTGGTAATAAAATTACGTTTGAATCACAACTTGAAAAAAATGTGCATAGAAGATCTTTGTAACGTAAATATTCATTTAATAAATCATAAGTTGAATTCCAACGATTTGGAACATCACACGGAAAATGTTTACAATGGTGAACTTAATAGTGAACTTAAGATAAACACTGAGTATGTTTGAACTATTATCGGTATAGTATTTTTTGAATGAAAGACGTTTAAGTTAAATGAAGTAGGTAATACTGTAACATATAACTCGTACCATATGTACAAAAATAACCACAAAAGGGATTAATATAAGTCTTAAGATCTTATTTTACATTGCGTAAGACCCTTATCATTAAGAAGAACCTTATCATATATCCTTATAACTCTTATCTAATTCTTGAAGATTGAATTTAAGATTTGCTAGTTTAGGTTGTTACTAAAAGATAATGTAAGATGCGATCTTATAGAAAAATTCTAGAAAAAAAATTAAATTTAATTCAAAAGTGAATTGAGAATAAACGAAGGTCATTTATTTTGATTATTGACTCGTATGGAAAGTATTCATAAATAATAATAATTTCTTTAGTAGAAAAATGAATACAATCATGATATAATAAAATAAATGAGATCAACAGAAATTGAAAATATGAGATATGACCTAGGGTATAGTATACAATATCTACTCAAGAACACATAGGTCTTAGGATCAATTTGTTAATTGAGATGTCATATACTCCTACCAGATATATAACAATTTGTTCT
>JAOXYD010135069.1:0-10868 GCA_028565735.1 Pinacopodium congolense | reverse complement strand
AACTTTTCAAATGTTAATCACTCAATTGAAAATTTTTAAAACTTGATCACTTAACTGAAAAAATCTCAAAAACTTGACCACTTAATTGACTGTTAACCCAAATTTAAATTATTGGACCAAAATACTCTTATACACCTTAAAATACATCATTAGTCAATAGATTGTATTGATTATTCAATGTAAAAAAATTGTTTATAAAATATGTTTTCAAAACAAAAAAACATCTTTTTCTTATTTCTTTGTTTTTGTTTTGTTTTTTTATTTTGAAAATAGAAAAACAAAATATAATGCAATCAAACACATTTTTTTCTTCTGTTTCTCTGTTTTTGAAAATAAAAATAGAAGAAAAAAATAAAAAAATAGGCCCTTAGTAACTAAAAAGGACAAAAGGATGCTTCATAGCTATAAAGTTTCCATATTTGCTAAGTATATCCACCATACTAAGTAATGAATCATGGCCAATAGATTTTAAAAGTCCTTCAACGAAATTCATAAACATATCCCCTCATATCTACCCTGGAATTAGCAAAGGCTATAATAGACCTCTAAAGGCTAATGACCAATATTTTTTGAGTTAGCACACCTAACATGCCTCTAAATAATTCTTTATATCTCCCTTCATGTCTTCCCAACGAACTTATGTCATCATAGTCTTAAAAAAAACCAAACAAAGTGCCCACTAATTAAAATATGTTGGAATTCAGTTAAAAGAGATGGATTGAAATGAGAGGACTTGGGAATCACTAATATGTTCTTATATGGAGGCTACCCTTGAATAAGGGACCAGACTAGCCTGCAATATGATTCAATTAGAATTGGCTCCTTAATTTTTTTAATAAAATTCTCATCCTTGTCATTCTTAATAGAGAGCTCAGTTAAGTTCAACACATGAGCAATTGTTATAACTATTAATGCTATGTTGTTGGGCATTTGCAAAAGTTAATTAGCTACTTTATTGCCACCTGACAGCCTATATCCAATGTCAAAATCAAATCCTAATAACTTTGTAAGCCACCTTTGACACTCTTATGCAACTAATCATCGTTCCAAAAATTGCTTCAAGCTTCTTTAATCAGTTCATACAAGAAACTTTAATCCTAGAAAATAATGTCAACATTTCTATATAGCCAGCACAATTGCCAATTACTCTCTCTCATAGACTAACTTTAAGTAAGCTCGCTCTTTAAGCGTATGACTAAAATATGGTAAAGGAAATTTTCTTTACATTAAGAGAGATCTTAGGCTGAATTGAGAGGAATCAATCTCCAGTACAAATCGTTCTTCAAAATTTAAAAGTGTTAACATTACTTTAATTTTTGGACTACTTTAGTGGCCACTTGACTCTATTCAAAGATGGCCTTTCTTAATAAATCAGTAAAAGGTTATGTAATTTTGCCATAGTCCTTGAAAATTGGTGATAGTATCCTATTAAAGCCAAAAGTCCCTTGAGTTCCTTCAAATTTGAGGTATAGGCCATTAAACCATGGCCTTAATCTTTTTTAGATTATTTGAAACTCCTTCCTCTAAAATTCTATGTCCCAAATATTCAATCTGTGTATGAAAAAATGATCATTTTTTAAGGTAACAAATAAACTATGAGTTTGGAGCAAATACTATACCTCCCTTCAATGTTGAATAAGTTATCCAAGTGTGGAGCTGTAAATTAAGATATCATCAAAGAAAATTAGCACACTCGTTCACAACATCAGTTTAGATACCAAATTCTCCACAGATTAAAATATTGTCAGAGCATTTATGAGATCAAAAGGTATCACTAGGAACTCATAATATCCTTTTTAAGTCCTAAAGGAAGTTTTTATTACATTCTCTACCTAAACTCTAATTTGGTGGTATCTTGATTTCAAGTCTAATTTAGTGAATAACTTAGCCCCTTTCAATTTATTAAATAACTCATTAACAAAGGGAATTGGGAATTAGTCAAGAACCATTGCTTTATTTAAAATTCAGTAATTAACATAAAAACTCTAGCCTTATCCTTCTTCTTAACCAATAATTTTGGAATAGAAAATAAGCTAAAGTTTGGTTGCATCCCTCAGCAACTAGCATCTCCCTAACTAGCTCCTCATTCTCATTCTTTTGCACATATTGGTATCGATAGGGCCTGACATTAATGGGAGTTGTTGGTTTTAACATAATAACATGATTCTTATCTCTCTATAAAGGTAACACATTGTGCTATGTAAAAACATCCTTGAATTCCTCAATAGCCTATTAAATATAAGGTATTACCTTCTCTACTTTCCTCTTAATCTCAAGGGTCATACATCCCATCTTAATTAACACACCCTATTTCTCTCGATAGAAGGTCTTAACCATATACTTTAATGATACAACCATTTCACTCAAGTTAGGTTCATCTTTAAACTCCACATTCTTTCCCTTGATTAACATTATCATAGCTATGCACACCAATCAATCTTGATTCGATCTATAGAGAAAAAAACCATTTTAAAGTTAGAATAACATCATAACTCCTATTGATCAATTAAAAAAGAAACTCCGACACCACTATTAGTTCCTGTAATTTTAGAATCACCCCTTACAAATTCATCTCCCTTTTATCATAATTCTAGTTCCCATTACCATATCATACCCTATGGTCTCCAATATTGACAACTATAATTTATCAACTACATGAGTTTCAATGAAATTATGTGTAGCCCAACAATCGACTAACACTATTACTTTGTGACCTATTATTTCTCCTCTCATTTTTATAGTGTGGAGTAATGTTAACGTCATAACATAATTTCTAGATAATTCCACGCCATCGACTGGAATGGGTTGCTTCTATTCTACATCCAGTTTTGCTTCCTACTCTCCTTCATTTTCATCTTCAACTACTAACACGTTCAATTCCTTGTTCTTATAGTGATGCCTGACATGGAATTTTTCTTCACATTTAAATCATAACTCCTTCTCTCACTTAGCTCGAATTTCAAAAGCCTTTAATCTCTTGAAGTAAAAAGTGTTTTGGGAGTTTTCTGGGTGGATGGTATTTGGTGAATTAGGTAGGTTATGGACTAAAGTTGTGTTTATTTATTTATTATGGGTAGCTATCAAAATAATAGTCATTTCAGCTGGGTAAGTAGTGTTTTAGGTCCTAGTTATAATGGATCTCCATATGGATTGATGACATTCAAATGTTTAGGTAGGTTTAGGATTAAATTGTCATCTTCAATCCTTTTGGCAACCTCCATCACTTCCAGAAGCCCTATTGATTCATCTTCAATAACTCCCCTCTAATCTTCTCATATAACCCATTAATAAAAACAATTACCATTGTATCATTGTCCAAATATTTAATGAGAAATGAGAGAGTCTCAAACTTATGCAAATGTTATCTCTCAATAGTTATTTGTTTAATCAATAAAAACTATTAATGGAGAGTCTCCTCATGTTTGGAAGAGAACCTCTAACCATCTAGCTCTTAATCTCTTCTCATGTCAAAAAAAGGCCACAACTCTTCTCCTATTGAGGCCATGCCAATGTCTTCCCTTATAAACAGATAGCTGCTACCTCTAATTACTCAATATCCCACAAGGAGGTCACTGAGAAATACTACTCTACTTTAAAAAAACCATGAAATTATCTTATTCTCCCCATCTTACATTGGCATCTTTAGTTTTCAATCCTTGAAATGTTAGGATCCCTAGCTGGTGTTCATAATCTTCCTAGAAAAATTTGTGTCATCTACTACTGAATCCTCCTCTGGAGTGATCGTTATGCGAGTCCCACTTGACTCCCTCAAAGTCGCATTCATCCCAATTAATTGCTGACTCTTAATAAGAATGCTTCATCTATTTTTTAAGTTAACATAGATATTAAAGTATGTAGATGGTTGAGTGTATTTTTAATAATAGGGAACTTTCTCCTCCACACTATCCATTTGTGACTCCAATTGTGTTACTTTCATTACCCCCAAGATGGTGAATTAACTCTAATACAAAAATAATAAGTACCAAAATACAGGATATGTAAAAGTATGAATATTTAACGTTATATTAATGAAAGGTAGCTAAGAACATAATGACAACTTTCAAGAGGTGCCTATCTCCTATTAAAATATCATACTAGTTCCATAATCCTCCTTGAATATCTTTTGTCTAAACTTATATGCCCCCCTCAACAAAATCTAACAATTCTATAACAAACATGACACTTTATAATTCTAGACTCATACCACAAATTAACATTAAAAAAACTCTCATTAGTAGCTTTATTGACTTCCAAGCCTATTTAGTTTTATCCTTACTCTTCTATCTGAGAATCTAAAGTAAGGATACATATACTCTTCTTCCTTCTACTATAAGTAAATTTGATCGGAGGCCTATCACTTTCTTACAAGAAGTATCAACTTCATGAAATAAATTTACATGTGGATAATCTAGACGTATTCCTACATAAAGTAACAATCAACAATTTCTTTCACATTCAGGAGAGGTTATGTAAGACAAAATTTATTTACAAAATTTAGGAAAGTACTTCTGATTGCCATCTATTTCCATCCACCAATGATAATAATTGGTGAAGCACTTTATCCTAAAAGGGAATCCTTGATGGTTTTAAGATGTAGCTTGATGTTTATGTCATTTTCTTACACGATATGAAAATGAAGTAATTTAATAACAAATAAAGTCAACTTATTTTTTGACTTTTTATTTAGTAGATTAGTTCAAAAATGACCAAGTCAAGAAAAAATATAAAGCTCAATCATTTTCTTAACAACAATATTTGCAAAAACCCACAATTAATCACTCACTGACATTTTCAATGTCAATGTGCTGAAGTTACTTTATCTTATGAAAAGTCCTCTTGGTATCAATTTATTATCAGATGCATTACCTAATTTCTTCATTTCCACAGGCTTAATAGTGAGTTTAATTCCCAATTATATAGAAGAATGCAAAAAAACACAAAATCATCATAACCTTCCACATCAAAAATTAAAGTACTTACGTTAACCTCAACCACAATGCTCTAAATTTATCAAAAGGCAAATTTCATAACAACTACAAAGAAATATATACCAAAAATTTTGACAAAAAATAGCAAAAACCATAAATAATATGATATTTTTAAAATAAAAATTTTCAAGTAAAATATTTTAAAAAGAAAACCATAGAAATTGAAACATTTTACCTAGTTAAGCAAAAGCACAAAAAGTAGCTAAACATAAGAAGTGTGTATACTAAACGATGATGTAAACACCTTTACTGATAGGCATAATCAGAGGATTATAATTAAAAATCTTACTATATATGTTATACTATATATGTTATACTATATAAAATTCCTGTCATGGCGGAGAATTGTTAAAATATCATCGATCTTAATAGGCATAGGGTGTGATGATTTTGTTGTTATTGTGATTTAACCACTGCCACCAATGCCAACTTGGTGCCATACTGCTACTACTGCTACCTTTTTCTATCCATTCGATTACTCGCTTCATGACTTTGTTGGGGTCTAATTGGTTTTACAAGTTTCGAGTCACCGAATATGTGCTTCTATTTTATCTAATGAGAAAACAACTTGAGACAAAGTGCATAAATTGATTACTACATAACCGCCTACTATAAATTCACATTCCATCATCTCTATAAGTAAACAAAAAACAAAAAAGGAAAGTAAATAGAGAAATGAGAAAGAGTAGAGATGGACGAAAGACATACTTAAAATTAGTTGTTTACAAGTAAGTACATAAATTTATAATATTAAAAATTTTAAAACGTGGTGCCACATAATAACATATGGTTGATAAGGAAGTATTATATTGTGTTTAGTATATGAAATCATATGAATTCATTCCTATTTTAGATATAAAAGTGCTCAATTTGTGTCATTATACGTTGAATGATAGGTTTGATATCTTGATATAAGTTCTAAATGAAAGCAATAAGTTTGGAAAGAAGTAGAGAAAAAAAATGGAGTAAGGGCTGTCAATCTAGACCATTAATGGTAGCCTGTAGCTGATCAACGGTGGTCTAGGATGCATCCCATGCCCTTCAACCGTGGTTCAAAAAACCACGATTGAAGAATATTCAATTGCCAATAATCACACTATTAGTGAAAAATAAAAAGGACAAAAAGGTCTTTTACTATCCTCTTATTTGTCCTAATCAAAAAGGGTATAAAATGGGTTTTAATGGGTAGAACAAGGCAACAACAATCTTCTTCAACTTCTTTGAGTTTTCCTCTAATTTTCCTTGTATTTCTTCATGTTCTTAGGTTTTAAGTTGGGTTTTGTTCTTGTTTCACTTTCAATTTATTTAATTTAGAGTTTAAGTCCTATTAAGCTTAATTTATAGTTGTTCTAGTGCTCTATTAGTGATATTTATATTTTTTTATATCTTATTCTTTGTTAGTGTGAATGTTTAATAATTTTGGATGTTTTAATCTTTGAATATTGTATGAACCTTTGGTTATATTGGGATAGATAGTTTTCTTAACAATTTTAAAGGCTTTATTTGTTATTTCAATATGTTGTCTTGCCATTTATCTTTTGTTTAAATAATTTCATCATGTTAGACTAAATTTCTTTTGGGTAAGAAGATATTGAAGAGATGATAGGTTTATAATTGTGAGCCTTTACTTTATTTTCATTGGGCATTGTATTTTAGGTTAAGATTGAATTAGAATTCCGTCTAAACACCATGAATTAGGAACTTTTTATATGTTTGGCCATCCTATTAGTGATTTTTAGTTCAATTACTAGGTATAGGCTTTTGTTCTATAATTGTCATTACCAAATACCATAAGTGACAATAGGTTAATTAATTTTGTAAGGAAACTTAATTAACTTAGCCTAAGATTTCAGTTCTCTAAGTTATGTAATTCGAGTATGTGTTATTGTGGCTTACGCTAGTTGTTCCTTAGCACTTATAGTTATTATATTATTAAATTTAGAGAGCTTGTTCTAAGTTATCACGTAGTTAAGGATAAATTTTTTATTTTTTAGGATTTATTTAAAATTAGAGGAACGTGGGGCCCAAAAGTTTATATAGATCTATGGGCTAGCATCTCAAGTAAAACACAATCTTTATTTTTTCAATGACCTATTATAAGTTCAGAAACCCAAAAATATCTTTTTTCTAGCTTTCTCTTATTGTTCTATGTTTATTTCTATTTTGCGTTCTTACTTATTTGGTTTGATTTTGTTAGTTGCCTTTTATGTTTATCTTAATTTCATAAAAATTTAGGGTTTTTTATTTCTTTTTATTTTTCTTTTGCATAAAAGTGTAAATATCTTTAAATCAACCTAGCTCTCTGTGGATTTGACCATAACTCACCCTATTACATTGTAAGTTTCAATTGAGTTTATTATTTGATAGTTCATGACGAGTTACTAAATTTTTGGCACTATTACCGAGGAATTGGAATTAATGTCTTTAGTTATTTATGGTGTTATTTTATTCTTTATTTGTTGACCTTTCTCATCTTATTTTCTATTTTACATGTTCTATAACCCTCCAAACATACAAGGTTACAAAAATTTGTTATGGAGAATAAAGGCTCACTAATTTCTTCATTTAATCCTTTTTCATTTTCTCCTATTATAGGTTTCACAAAGCTTTAACATTCTGAGCACATTTAGCCCATTTCAATAATTGAGAGTGGCAATTCATCATCTGAAAAGGAAGCTGAAGAGAATTCAGAGGAGTCCCCAGAGGAAGTCGAAGTTAATATTGAGTATTACCAACACACTTTGAAGGATCTTACAGCTTCCACCTTTAACCACGATCTTCTTTCCATTAATTAACTTGATAATGAACCCAAATTTGATATTAGACCTAGTCTAATTTGTTTTTTGCCTATTTTTACAAGTTTTAAGGATAATAGCTCATTAGGATTTGGTTACATCGTCGATTTGAATAAGTTTTTTAAGGAGTTCCATATTGTATATTCAAGAATGAAGTTTGTTAGTGTCACGGTAGATCAACTAAAGTTGAAAACCTTTTCTTTTACCTTAGCGGATGCAATTAAGGAATGACTATACGATTTACCAATTGGATTGATTACCATCTGAGACTAGATGTAGCAAAATTTCCTTGAGAAGTACTTTCCAACGTCGAGGGTAACAAATATCTAAAAGAAGATTTGCAGCATTTGATAGTATGGAGGATAATCACTTCAAAAGTACTGGGAACATTTCAATAAGTTGTGCAACAGTGCACTATTCACCATATAAGTGAACAGCCTATTATTTAATATTTTTATAAAGGACTAATGTCAATAGACATGAACATGATAGACGTAATTAATGGAGAGGTGATAGTTGATAAGAAGCTAGTTGACGTAAAGAGATTAATAGTAACCATAGCATCCAACCCACAGTACTAAGGTAGTAGGAACAACATCTCATCCTTTACAATACAATCAAGGGATGTTGCTATCTCAAGGTTGGAGCAGCAAGTCGTAAACCTCACTTTCTTAGTAGACCAAACTATTGTTGGAAAAGGGAAAGCCATGGTATGTGAAATTTATTCATTATCTAGTGATTTGACTGATTCATGCCATACCTTGTAGGACAAAACAAAAGTGTATGCCATCAGAGTGCTCAAGGGTCAACAAGGAGGGTACAATCCTTACGCCCCACATACAATTTAAGATAGAAGGACATCTAAATTTGTGAAATAGAGGTAACCAGTAAGGATGTGAAGCTAATTTTAGACCTTCTACTATGTAGCAATCACATGGACATAACTCTTTGCTTGGGTTCTACCAGTGGCAATAACCAAGACTTCCTTCACCTCTACCTATACCACTACAAGTTGGCAACATGTCCTTAGATGAGATAATAAATAATTTGGCCACTAGTACTTTGTAGTTCTAATAGGAGACGAGGAGTAGCATAAAAAATTTAGAGACTCAAATGAGCTAGTTAGTAGATGTTATGGGTAAGCTGTAAACCCAAGTCTTTAATCAACTTCTAAGTCAACTGAAGAGGAATCCAAGAGAGAATGTGTCTACCTTTTTTGTGAAGAGTGTTATCCGAGAAGAGAAGGAGGACTGGGAAAAGAAGGAAGTGCAAGAAAAGGAGGAGGATGTTAAACCTCCTAAGGTATATGATCCAACCCTTTTTTTTTCCTAACAATATTCCGATTCCTTTTCCTAGAAAGATGGCAAAGAGATAGGATCGAGTGAAGATGGAAGAGAAGCAAGTGGAGATGAAGAAGCAAAAGGATAAAAAGAAGGAGTAGGCAATCCAAGATGTTTTCCATGGGGTAGAGGCGACTACATCTCTACTTAAAGCTATTAAGGAATTTTCTAAGGATTAAGGCATGCAGAAGTTGAAGAAGAAGGATGATGAAAAGACGAGTGTGGGAGTAGAAGTACCAACAATTCTACTAAAAATGATACTAGCTAAGCATACCGATCCTAGCATCTTCTCTATTCTCTGCATAATAAACAACACGAGATATGATCAATGCATTATAGACTTAGAAGCTGCTATAAATATAATGCTATTATCTCTTGTTAAAGCTCTTAAGTTAGGTTCTTTGAAAGCTACTCGTGTTTTCCTTCATTTAGCCAGTGGCTTTAATACTTATCCCAAGGGATTCTCTAAGGATGTCTTAGTCTAAACTCAAGATCTTTTATTTTTTGTAGACTTCGATGTTGTGGACATGTAGGATGAAGAGTCTTCCATTTTATTTGGGAGACCATTTCTGAAGACATCCCATGTAGTAATTGATGTCCATAAGGAAGAGTTGACAATGGAATGCAATGGAAAATCTATAAAATTCAACATCTTCGAGGATACATAGCATCATCTTAATTATGAGTCAGTTTTAAAGGTGGATGTGTCTGGCTTATTCACTCATTTGTGACATTCCTATATGGATTCCAAGTTTTCTTTAGATACTACATGATGCACAAATGAAAAGGGGTCGAACTAATGACTTTAAACAAGGGCTTGTTGAGAGACATCCCAACCGTATCCTTTAGATAGTGTGTTTTTCTCTTTTCTAGATAGGTTTTGGTTGTTCTGGTTTAAGTTTTTTATTTTTCGTGCTTTCTTTTACTTTTTTGGTTTGTAGGAAGACAAGAAAGAGCTACACGCTTCCTTTTCAAAGGTAATAAGGTCTTTATATTTTATGGGAGTAGTCTTCTTCCAATCCTCACATGTGTTTTTTGTTATTTTTAGGATATTAAAGACAATGTCCCATTTAAGTGTGTAGGTAGGGGGAACAAGTTTGATTTTCATACCCTTAATTTATTATTAGTCTGAGGGTAATGATTTAAATATTTTAGTTGAGAATGATCTTTAACGTAGGTTAAATGTTTATTGTGATACTTGAAAATAATTTATTCTTTTAATTTGATCAACTTTTAAAATGGTTTCTAACTTTAAAATTTTTTGTTTTTCTTTTGAGTTTTTACATGTGTTTTTGGTAGCCTATATGTATGATGTTAAGTGCTTAAGAAAATTTTTATGGTTTATCATGTGAAATTATAAATAGGACACTTAAAATAATGTGTTAGAAAAAAAAAGCATAAAAAGTGTTTGTGATGGTGAAGAAAGTGAGCAAATTTTACTCTGCTGGCTTTAAATTAATGTAAAGGTTAAAGTTTATGAGTAGTATTAGTATCCATTTGAGAGGGCGATCTAACCTAGTAATCGAGAGTGTCATGACAAAATATTCATCTTCGCTTTAAAAGCTAGATTACATCTCAAACAAACTAAAAAGGAGCATGTTATTGAGTAATCAAGTTCATTCATGACAAAGTCTCTACCCTCGTATAAAAAAGACTAGATGAACTCCTAAATATTTCTCCTATTCAAATTGTGTTGTATTTTTTGTTATTTTGATCATCCTTGACTAAATTGATGCGATGACTAC
>JAOXYD010135058.1:0-10868 GCA_028565735.1 Pinacopodium congolense | reverse complement strand
CATCATTGATGCCGAGCGAAAAATTAGATTGATATGAACCTTGTTCCTCTACTTGTTTTTCCTTTCTCGTTGTTCTTGAATAAGACAATTTTGTAGTAATAGAGTTGATAATAATAATAATAAAATGTAATAATAATAATTAATAAAATAATTGTGAATTGTAGATAAAATATGATATTTGAGAGATTAAAGAGAGAGAGAGAGAGAGAGAGAAAACTTGTAGTGTGTGTGAATTGAATTGAAAGAGGTATTAGGTATTTATAGAATATTAGAATTATAAAAAAAGAAAAAAGGAAAAGGAGACCGTTTGTGCTAACGGTTTCAGACCGTGGCACCTTTTTTTATTTAATTTTTAAATTTTAATTATAAATTATAAATACCTTTTAACTTAAATTCTTTCACATACAATTACAATTTTCTCTCTCTCTTTCTTAAATACCATATTTTCTCTACAATTCACAATTATTTTATTAATTATTATTATTATTTTTATATATACATATATATTTTCTATTAAATAAAATTTCATACAATGATATAAAGTTACATACGTACATATATATATTTTAAAATAATTTTTAATATAAAATTAAAGTTTGTTTAATTTTTTAAATATATTTTAATCAATTAATTAACAGTTTATAATTGCGCATAAACTACCGGTTAAACCGCCGGTTTACAGTTTTAAATTAATTTGACCGTAATTAAAATTGTTAATAATGGTTCTAGTTACGATTTTTGAACCGTAACCGTCGGTTATTAAACCGATAGTTAACCGGTTATAAATCTAACCGTAGTCAGGGCTATGTTGAAGTTCCATGACGATCCGTGCTTATAAAATTCTAAATTCTAATTTCAAAAGAATATGTAGTAAAGGTATGAGTAAGTCTTTATACTTTTTATTGTGTAAGGGATAATTTTTATTATTTTAATCTTAATATATTGGATTTTATTATTACTTCATATTTATAAATTAGTCTTTAACATATTAAAATTTAATAATGTTATTTGTATAATAGCTCTACGTGCGATATTCTTATATGTTATTTTGAAAATTTATAAATAATCCATCCAATGAAGTGAAAATTATTAATTCTAACGTTATTAAGATATCTAAATATAAATTATTTCATAAATAGATATTAACTTTAATAGTTAATAAAAGTTAAAATATTAGAGATTTATTTAAATTCTTATAAAAATCTTAAGAATGGATTCGTATATTTATAATTTAATTAATATAATTCAAAAAGGAAATTCTTGCATAGTTAAGTTGGTGGTAATGCTATGAGCACCAATCTTAATACAGTACTATATTATCACAAGTCAATACTGCATGTTGTATTAATAACTTTTTAAAATTATAAAATAATTATTAAATTTTATAAAATCTGTAAAATAATTTCCATATATATTATTCTGTATAAATTTTAATTTTACTTCAATCTGTTTTAGAAAATAATAAGACAATAAATATGATATAGTAATAACTATTTTCTTTATATATATTAATATTAATTTTAATATATTTCTCAAATAACTAACAAAGATTTTAATTTTACTTTAATATGTCTCAGAAAACAATAAGACAATAAATATGATACAGTAATCATTGTTTTCTATATTTTTATTAATATTAAGTTTCATATATTTCTTAAATAAATAAAAACCTAAATTAATATAATAAAAAACAATACATAAAATTATCATAAAAATAAGATCTATCAAAATATTATAAAATAAGAATAATTTATAAAATTATAATCAATCGTATCAAAATATCATAAAATAAGAACATATCGAGCAATAAACATTATAATAAGCAGGAACAATGGCGGCGCTGAGAAGCTCCTTTCATATTACTGGAGCCTCTGTTTCCTTGTATCTATTCTCTACTAATTTTGCATTCTTTTTGTCTCTTTTAATCATTTTCTCTCTTCATCCGACCTTCTTTGCTTGCTCAATTTGGGAAGTTTTTCAGCCTCTCCACAGACAATGTTCAAGGATTTTTTGTGTGACTTTCCATCCCTTACTTTAGCCTCTTCGTTCCCCTCTTCTCCTCCTTCCCACCTTTTAATTAATTATTCTTTACCTACAGCCTTCACTGGTAGTTCCGACCAAAATATAACACCTAGAAAATAGGACCTATCTTCTAACCATGTTGAAGTTTCTCAACCTATGAAATCACTTATAGTCAAGAAGAGGACTTGGAATCAAGTGTTAGGAGATGTTAAACTTGTTATGAAGTTGAAATTATGCCCCCCAAATGGTAATGGTTGGAAGCATATTATTTTGCCACCCTTGGAGATTCCTAAGGAAGGTGTAGAGAAGTGGAACTCTAAACTTGTAGGATTTTTTTAAAGTAAAAGACCTCCTTACTTAGTGATGAGTAAATGGGCATTTATGCAATGACAACAACATGGGTTAGAAGAAGTTCTAGTTAATAAAGATAATATGTTTTTGTTCAAGTTTACTCTGGTTATTCGATCCCATAAGGTTATGGAGAATGGACCATAGCATTTTAATTTGCAACCTATATTCCCGCATCAATGGAAACTAAGTATCAAAATTAATGTCTCAAGACAAAATAGGCACCTTTATAGATAAATTTTCATAACATTTCCTTATAGTATTAGACCATAGAAGGCTTAAGTCATCTCGCTACTTATTTGGGGAGAACCATTGTGCATAGATGATAATATAATGAACATGAAAAGGATTAGTTATGCAATGATGTGTATGTTAGTTAATATATAACATTTTTCTACCAAAAACCATTCTCATAATGAGATTAGATGACAATAATAATTTATTTGAAGTTGAAGTGTTTATATATTACTCATGGAAACCTAAAACACAAACTGTTGGAGTATGGAAACCAATTGAGAAGAAATTACTCATGAGGGGGATATTATGAACTAGTGGGGATGAAAGTAGTCACAAATGCAGTTGGTTCTAAGGAAGTGCTGTAAAATGGGAAAACAGAGATAATGAAGGAAAGTAATGAGTTAGGAAATCTGAGAGTGCATACTGAAAATTCAATTGATGATGTAGGAAATTATATATAGAAAGTAAGCTTAGCAATCTCCCTTACGAAGTGTCTTTCAACTAGAGAAAGTGAATAGAATACGAATAATATAAGACAAGTACTTACAAAAAGAGGAAACTTTAAAGCTGAATGTGACTAAACAAATAGAAGGAGCATAGAATGATATGCAAGCAATAACCACTGTGTAGACTCCTATACTGAGCCCATAGGAAATTGAAATAACTACCAATCAATTTCAAGCACTAATACAGAATCCATTGCATGAGAAACTGAAGGACAAACATTATGACCAAGCAAGATTGGAGCAGGAAATGGCTAACCCTAACAATATGGAAGACAAGAAAGCATCAAGGAGAAGAAATATTAGAAAGAAGAATAATTGAGATCCTTCTTATTTTTTTGGATACCAATAATTATTTTGAATGTTAGAGGTCTTAATTGCCCTTATAAGCAGTAGGCATTGTAAGACTTTTTGTACCTCAATAAACCTTGGTTGATGGGACTATTGGAGACTAAATTATCTGAAGATAGATGTAAAGATCTTACCTTCTTGAAGAAGGAGTCCAGGCAAATAACTGATCATGAATGTCACTATTATGGGAGAATTGTGATAGTTTATAATCCATAATTTTTTGAAGCAACTCATACCAATGTTCAGCTCAATTAATCAACCTAGGCATCACTTTAAAACTAGATAGGAGAAAGGTTTAAATATTTATTATATATGCTTTCAACCTTGCATTCCAAAGAACAAAATTATGGTAGCAAATTCCAAACATTAGGGTAAAGATGCAAGAACCTTGGCTCATGCTAGGGGATGTTAACAGCATAAGATATCCATCTGAATCTGAAGGGCATGTTAGCTTAAGAACTTAGACTGAAGATCTTAAGGATTTTTTTGAACAAGTAGGTGTAGAGGATCTTAAAACGGAAGAAGTGTTTTATACATGGGAGTAATAAACAAAGTGGGAGAGGTTTTTCAAGGAAAAAAAAAGATAAGTCATTGAATGATAAATGGATGATTAGCTACATAGAAAGTAAGGCAGTGTTTAGTAACCAAAATTTTTTAGACCATTCCCCCATTCTTGTTCAGAATATAGACAATGTGTAGTGGAGTTTCTATCCTTTTTGACTCAATAATTATCTTACTAATGTGAAAGGTTTTGATCAAGCAGTTGTAAGAGGTCCTAACATATATGTGAAAGGGCATAAACAATAAATATGTATGAGAAAGCTATAAGCCATCAAGAAGGAGTTAAAATTGTTAAATGCTAAGCAAGTTGGGAATACAGTTGAAGAAATGAGCAAAGCTAGAGATAGGCTTACAGATCTTCAAGAAAAACTATATAGTAGCCCTGATGATGTCATGCTAATCACTGAAGAGAGAATTGCTTTGTTGGATTACAACTAGGCTGTGGCAAATCATCCTTCATTATTGAAACAAAGATTAAGGATTCAATGGTTAAAGGTTAGTGATTGGAATACTAATTTTTTTTCATAATGTAATGTTTTAAAGTAAGAATAAAAACAAATTGATTACTATAAAGAACACAAATGGTTTTTGGACTATATCCCAATTGGAAGTAAGTAGGGAATTTAAACACTATTTTACAAAGGCTTATTCTTCCTCAACTAGCTTATCCTCTCTACAAAATATCCAAAGTCTAGTACAGGATAGATTATCCTAGTAGCAACTAGATTTACTTTCTAGACATATTCAAGAGTACGAGGTGGAGCAAGTACTATTTAATCTCGATCTAAATAAGGCAGAGGGCCTAAATGGCTTTAATGCTTTTTTCTTCCATTAAACTTAGGACAACACTTAAAAAATTATTTTAAGTGCTGTGGAAGGATGCTTTAGGAGATCCATAGAACCCTTATTTGTTTAATTCCTAAAGTAAGCAATCCGAGTACCTTCAAAGATTTTAGACCTATTGTCTATTGAAATACTATATGCAAAATCATATCCGAATTGATTGCTAATAGGCTGAAGGGGGAGATTAATTCCATCGTTGATTCATCCTAAGGAGCATCACTAAAGATAAGAATATAAGGGATAACATCATGTTGGCACAAGAATTCTTCAAGAATTATAATAAGAGAAATTCTAGCTAAGATTGTGCAATTAAGGCAGATTTCCACAATGTTTATGATATGGTAGAATGGAGTTTTGAGTTAAGTACTTTAAGAGCATTTGGTTTTTGGAATTGTTTGTTGGGTGGATAGAGTAATGCATTTCTACTATCACCTACAGAGTTTTAATCAATGGACAACCTTCAAACACCATCAAAAGTAAAAAGGGATTAAGGAAAAGGGATCCTATGTTCCCTTACCTTTTTACATTAGCAGTAGAATTTTTCATAAGGTTGCTTAATTTTCTTATTTAATAAGATGGCAGGTTTAGGTATCATTCTAATTATAAGGGAAAAAAATTTGTCGTCTGTCTTTTACGAATTATCTTATTCTCTTTTCAAAGGATGAATCACACTCTAGTATTACTCTAATGATTACTTTTAATACCTTCAAATAGTTATTTAAACTTTCTATTAATAGAGAGAAGAGTATGATAAATACTGCTACTAGTGTTAATATGGATTCTAATTGGATGTTTAAACTCACAGGTTTAGTGTCACCAAGACGCCTCTAACCTACTTTGGCATCCATATTAGACCAAGAAACCCTCTAGAAGGGATTTTCAACCTCTCCTAGAGCAACTTTAGAAAAGATTGTTTGGATAGTGCAATAGGCACTTAACCTTTGTAGGGAGGGTAAAATTAATAAACTTTATTGTTAATAACCTCCACATATATTGTTCGTCTTATGTCATTCTCCCAGTTAACATAGTTAATACCATTGAAACACTACTAAAGAGGTTTTTGTGGTCAGGAGATCACTATAGAAAGTCATTGGCAAAGGTGAAGTGGAAGGAGGAATGCTTGCCAAAAGATTAGGGGGGGTTAAGTATTATTGATTAAAACCACCAACAATGTGCTTATGAAAAAAAGGATTTGGAGAATTTTAAAGCAAAAAGAAGCATTGTGGGTGAAATGGATTCACTCACACTTTATCTCAAGTGACAATTATTGGAGAATCTAGCCTAAATACATTAAATTTTAGGACATGATTCATATCTTGAGAATGAGGGATACAATAAGAAAAGAAATAATATAAAGTATAGGTGATGTTCTTCAACATTCTTTGGCATGACTGTTAGATTCCTCAAGGTCTTCTCAATAAAGCCCTTGAGTTAACACAAGTAAGAGCAATAATCTTGATTAATACTTAAGTCGAAGAGGCCTTAGAACAATATTTACAGGTCCCACAATAGATTTTGATGACTAGATTGGTGGCACAAATCTTGGACCAAAGAGCATAACTAGGCGTGGAGGATTGTATTAAATGGTCTAAAAGTCAACCTGGAGTATTTGAAAATAGATTATGTAGGGAATTATTAAGGACCAATGCTAATAGGGTTAATTAGAGTAAAGTAGTTTGGTATAGATAAGCTAGCCTAAGAGTTTACTTCATTTTCTGGCTGGCTATGAAGGAGAAACTAATATAATGAACAGAATCAATAGATATTTTAATGTCTTTGAAGAATGTATGTTTTATAATGAAGAGGTTAAGATGATCTCTCATTTTTTCTTCAAATGTAGCTATGTATCTAAAATAAAGGAGCGAATCAAAAGCAAATGTAATATAGATTGCCATCTATTGACCCTTAAGGATATTGTGGATTAAATGTTACAACAGAGATATGATAGGAAGGGAGATAAAAAAAAATATGTAGAATAGCATTAGGCAATATAATTTAATTAGTACAAAGTGAAATGAATGCATGAATTTTCAAAATAAAAAGTAAAACTAGAATTCAATTACTAAAACAATTAAAAGAAACAATTATAATGCATATTTTGGCATATCACTTACATTTGGAGTGCAATGCAGTCTTAAGAAATCGATGGGGATGTTAAGCCTTGTGAATTAAGGTAGATTGTGCAACCTGATAGTAGTCGATGGAAGATCTAAAATTGAAATCCAAGGAATGGAGGAGTTATGTTATTCATATGCAATTTATCTAAAAAGGACTTAATGAAAGAACTATCAAAATCTAATCAAAGATGTGCTTTTAAACTTACAATATATGTGGAGCCCTTAATTGTTGTTGATCCTTTCTCAAGTTATTATTATCTATTAGAATGATGGCATGAAGTGTCAATAGACACAATAGCAAAAACTGAGCTCACAGAAGAGAAGATGAAGACTACCTGAAGGTAAACCAAGTTGGAGAACACATTTAGCTTGTCTAGAAGAACTAAAAAAAAAAGAGAACAAAGACTTAGACAAGATGTGTTAGGTTATAGTTGGACAGATGTATGGTTATGATCTAAAGGATGAGTGGGTTTTGTGTAAAAGAGGGCAGTGGTCTTCTTTGTGTAGATTACACCTTTTATATTTAATAAATTTATTTTTTTGAAAAAACATTGCAATAAGTATAATAATCATGTAGAAAAACTCTATAAAGTGGAACTGAACTCTGAAGCAAAAGTATTTACATCTGGAAGTTTTATATTTATATAGAATATATAAAATTTAACATATATATCAAATGAAAGAGAAAAAAAGAAGAAGAAGAGAAAGGCATGAAAAAAAAAATGGAATCCTCGTTTTAAGTTATATCTGGTCAAACTGTACTAGCTCTAATTTTCATTTAGTGTAAGGTCATCATCATTAAGAGGAGTCTTATTATCACCAACATTCAACATCATTGCACTAAATGGCACATTAATACTCTCCCAACCAAAATTATCCTCTAAATTACTTTTATTCAATTTCTCAAAAATCTAATTTGCTAAAATATTAATATGATCAAAGAAAATCAGATTTGTAGAACTACTTATTCTAATAAAAGTCCTAGTAAACAATAAAATTAAATTATTAAAGACATTTATAAAATTATATCAAACTTAATAATGATAATAACAATACAACATATCAGTCTCAGAGCTCCAAATTATATCTAACAAAGACCAAATCATTTGTTGAACAAAGGGAGGTTACAATCATGTGATTTGATGATGGCAAAACATTATTGTTACTAATGTTTTAGTTTTCATACATTCGAAAGATAGGTTAACGAAAATTGTGTAAGGATATGCGTTAGCCCAAGGTAAAAGAGTTTTCATAAAGAAAATTAAAATGGAACAAGCATTGAAAAATTGAAGTGAAGATCAAGGGAAGAAGATCAAGGTTGAATAGGTTTTGAAAAGTTTCTTAATTTGTAAGTCTTCTTGATGTGAATCAATGTTTGAAAAAGACCTCACATTTACATATAGGTTTTGCATAAATGTTTTAGGGAATGTTTGTTTCTAATTTTTTTTTGTTTTTTGTTTTTATTTTTCTAAACAAGGAAACCAAAAAAAAAAAACAATGTAGAAACAAAAAAAGGCATATTAATATAACACAAAAATTAAAAAATAGCACAAAAGTTGAAAAAACACACAAAAATTAATTAAACATAAAAAATAAAAATAGAAAATGAAAACAGAAAGCTAAATCAAATGGTGATTAATTGAATTTGATTATGATGTTGGCATGTTAGGAAATGTTTAAAATGCTGCATTTATAAGTTGCGCAATCAAGAGGAACTTGTGTGAATTGTCTTCAGAGAAATCCTCTTGATGTGTCTAAAGTTTTTGAAATTATTGTCCATGTGTAGTTGAGTTAGACTGAGTTATTTTTATTTGTGAAAAATATTTTTCAATTGGTTATAAAAGTTTTGGAAAGGTTTTAAAAAAATTTTAGTATAAGAAGTTTCCATAATCAAGGAAAATGTTTTATGATTGAGTCAATTGAAATTATTTTTCCTCTAACAACTAGTTCTCATAACTAATGACCATTTAAGCTTCCTAACATTATATATGTGTGTCTTAACCTATTTTTATAAATCTTTATGCAATTTTATGAAACATTTAAGCATTGAAAGTGAGATTACTCAAAACTGTCAAAGTTTAGTGTTATTCTTCGTTCATCTTTATCTTTCTTATTTTAAGTCCCATTTTGGTTCTTCAAAATCATTAGATTATGTTATTGTAAGTTTTCAAGAGTATCGCTAACATTTTATATTGATTTTTATGCACCTATATTGTTTTTTTAAGCTAAAATTTTCAAATATATCAAAGCTGTCTAGTTTTGAGTGTTCTTAAGCTATTCATAATTTCAATCCTTCTATTTTATGCTCCATTTTCATTTGTACTATTTGAATGTATTTTTAACCTATAGATTAAAGTTTTGGTTGGTTTTTTGTATTGAGCTTATCTATTTTAGTAGATTAAAATAATTTATTTTTTAACTAGAACATAAATATTTTAGTTTTGACAATTTATGGATCTCTTATGTTAAATATGATTGTTCGATACTTTAATCTCATTTTTGTTGCATTAATTAATTTGTTTATGATATTTTAATGATTAAGAGATTTTCATATTGTTTATTTGAAGTTTAGAGTTGCAAAATCATTTTTATTATTTGGGATTCATTATTACATCATTAAAGGTGTGCTAGGTTACATATTTTAGGGAAGTCGATTGTCTTAATTACTGTTATTAATTAAGGTTGCTATTTTCTATTTAAAATAGAGTTAATAGGTTATCTTGACTTGTGACAAATAAGATTCGGATTGGTTTGATTATGAAATGTGAATTTATGTTAGTTTATGCAATGTATGAGCATTAGGGAAGGCATTGATTTTAAGTATTGCATTAATTGCATTTGAGTCCCTTATATTACATTGATTTCGATCAAACATTAGTTAAGTTGTATAAGCTTGAATTGAATTTTGGGTGGCCTACATTTAGGGAATAATTTATGGGAAGAAATTAGATCATTTTAATTTTGATTTCAAGGGTTACTCTTTACCTACTTAAGTAAATTGTATTAAGTTCCTCTTGAACCTTGTTAAATAAGACTTGTAAGGTTACTCTTCATCTCCACTTATTAAAAGAAAGATTATAAAGGTTCCTCTTCCTCTCATTTATAGAAAGAAGAAGTTACAAGGTTTACCCTTTATCCTAAAGAAGATTGTCATAATTAAAACTTTCAACAAGTAGTTGGAGAGTGGATTAAGCAATCGTTAGAGATTGTTAAACCACTAATCTCTTGTACACCTTCTCTCCCTTATCTTTTTAAGTTTATGCAACATTGTGTTTATTTTAATTATTGATTAAATTTGAATAAAATTTGCATAAACATTAGAATATCATTATAGATTGAATTTTAGTTTAGTGATTCATATAGTTAAAATTAGTTAAAGTGGTTTATGTTATTTAGTTTAGCAAGAAATTGTTAAACAACTAATTCACCCCCTCTTAGGTTCCATAAAGCTTATATCATTCAATTTCTTGTGTAGCAATCTATTCTAGTTCTTAGACTGGATGAAATTAAATGTGCTCTAATTCATTTCACATACACTAGCACTCATATATTAACTAAGAATTTGAATTATAATCCTTTGCAATTCTAGAATATCACTTCCAAATTGTTCCTACCAAGAAATTATAATATAATAAAAGGAATCTTATAAACAAAACGAAGTAATAATTAACTTTAAGTAAGTAACAAAAGTAAAGAAATATATACCTAGATTGAGTTTATCTCTTTGTCGTCTTGTTATGAGGAGCCTAAAATTACTACAAGTATCCTTATATACCTCCATTTATGAGTTAAGGAGGTCTTATATCGTATCATGTCTAACAACTGTGGTAATAATTAACAGCACCCACCTATTAACTTCAACTTTCTTATTGAGATTAGGTCTAAA
>JAOXYD010135047.1:0-10868 GCA_028565735.1 Pinacopodium congolense | reverse complement strand
CAAAACAATAATTAAAATTATACTAAACAAAAACACACAAAATAAATCTTAAAACACAATAATAACAACCTATTATGTAAGAAACAAATGCAAAACACTTAGAAAACACATATAAAAACACAATTATCACACTCAAATAAAAATCTCTTCCTTTGTTAATAAGATAATCTAGGGGAAGGACAATACCTACAATGTAGTTTGTTATATCAATAAACTATGGAATCAAAAGACGATTTATTGAAATTCATTAATCTCTTCACTTGGTTACACCTCCCCTCATTTAGAAGGTGACAGGTGATCAGCCGCCATATTCTTTGCTCCTTTCTTATCTCTAATCTCAATGTTAAATTTATGAAGAAATAACACCCATTAGATAAGTCTTGACTTGACATCTTTCTTAGAGAAGAGATATCCCACATTATTTATAAAAAAAATAACTTTTGAGCCCAAAAGATAAGAATGAAATTTATCATAAGAAAATACTATTTCTAGCAACTCCTTTTCAATTATTGTCTCGAATTATTTTATAATTCAATTATGCTCGAATTATTGTATAATTCTAACATAAAAGCATAGGTTGAAGCTTGTTACATTAAGAAATAAAAAAGAGTTAGTTAAGAGTGAGAAGGTGACGCAAAAATAAGAACTAATAGGGGTCAAACTGATTGTGTTTTTAATGGATATTTGTTATGTTTTGACCTTTAATTCTTGTTTAAATGTTTAATTTTTTTATTAGAATTGTTTAATTTGCAGGAAATAGAGATTAATTAGAGAATTATACAAATAGTTTTTAAGAGAGGCACTCTCTAGGAGCTATATGTGAGTCTGGAGAGACCCCTGTATAACTGCCTAAGAACCCTCGTATTAGTGTCTAGTGGCAGGACCTATATGTGGTTGACCACCTATTATATAGCTTCGAGTCAACCCACCATATATAGTGTAGCTAGACATATCTCCACCAATTCTCCAATATTATGGTTGAAGCACGCTTCCAATTAATTCTCTTGACTTGTAAGGATTAAGTTGTAAAGCCCCAAATTATATTGTAGTTGTACATACATGTTTTACATGTTAATTAGGGATTAAATTGAGTTGGAATTGATGAAATTGAAATAGGAAAATTGATGGATAAAATTGGTGCAATTGGAATTTTACATGTACTATTGGATTAAAATTAAAATAAACTTGATTTGTGCATGTAATTAGAAATTCCTAAGATAGAATTATTAATTTTTGAATCAATTCATTTATGACATATGGTTGTACAAAATTTCAAAATGTGTAGCTAAACAAATGTTGACATGTGGTAGCAACATATCGAGACACATGGGCTATTAAGTGTTGGACCAATGTGAGCAAGCATGATCCATGTATGGAGACTTACGTGGGAAGTCTAATGGGCCAAGTTTAAGATGGAGTTAGGGTTTTTATAAGAGAGGGCACTTTTTTAGTGTGCAAGCCACTCTTACTTTGTTTCTCCCTTCACCTTACCCTAACCCTAACATTCTCTCTTCTTGCTGTCAAATTTCGTTTTTCTGGGTATCTAAGTAGGTGTTGGTGTTTTGACCATACGTTCCGTTGTAAGTATCCCTCTAACAATGAATACAATATTCGGTCTAGTACATACTTGAGAATATATTAAGTAACCATCCACACTAGAATGCACAACAATCTTCATGGCTTCTCTCTCAACCTTATTTTTTAGATACTATATCAAAGATAATTTCTCTACTTAAGAGATGTTGCATAAGGTTTACAATTTTCATATTAAACCTTTATAAAACTTACTCAATATATGCTTCTTGAGAAAAATACAACGAGTTTAGTCCTAGTGAATCTAAATATCAAGGATAAAAGATATTTCTCCAAGATCTTTCATGTAAAAATATTAAACAATAATTTCTTAACCTCATGTAACATATTTAAATTATTTGATGCGAGTAAGATATTATCTACATTCAAAAGTAGAAAAATGACTCTGTCATCTTTCAAGTTTATTTTTGTGAATCATAATGAGATAATCACTTCATCAAATTTCAGGCACCACTATTAGAAGCTTATTTCAATATGTATATTGATTTTCTTAATTTACAAACAAGATGCCTCTTTCCTTCTTACTGAAACCCTTTAGGCTATTCTATATAGATCTCTTTATAAATATCTCCATTTAAGAAAATCGGTTTTAACATCCATCTAATATAGTTCCATATTATAATGAGCTACTATTGCTATAATCACTCTAAATGCAACCCTACAGGATAACACAGAGAAAGTGACATTAAAGTCAATTCCCCTTTTTCAAGTGAATTCATTATAAACAACTTAACTTTAAGCCGCTCAACTTTTCCTTAAGAGTCCTTCTTGGTCTTATAAATTTATTTGCAACCAATAAGTTTACAATTATAAAATAAATCAACAAGTTTTCCTATGTAATTATACTTTATAGATTGCACCTTATCTCTCATTGCATCCCGCTGTAAATTTTCATTACGATAAATTTTATAAAAGTAATTAGAATGACTACGACCCGTGTCATAGGCACTCTTGCCTAGATAAACAATATAATTAGATGAAATGGTAGATCTCTTTGGCCTAGTGGACATGTTTAACTTGATCATATGTTATAGGAAATTCATCTTATATCTTTGTGGGTTCTTGGTCTTGTACTAAAATGACACTGGGTCTAGCATCCACTAATCTAAATTGAATGGGGTGTATGATAAGAAACTATAATATATTAAACAGTGCTTCTATCTGAAATATAAAAATGACATACCTTATGAAATACTTTATGTCTAAACACTTAATTGTTTTTTACTACTCTTCTGAATCTTTCCTTTTTATAGTAAAATTTATAGCCTAAATATCAACAAGTGTATCCAATCTACTTTTATAAAGATTATATAATCTTACCTTAATGAGGTAGCTCTAAACACAAAGATGTGAGAGAGAAGGTTTCCACCATTTTTAAAAATCAAATGGTATTTTAGGAACATATTTTCTGGGAACTTAATTCAAAATATATAAAGCTGTCTTTATAACCTCACTCTAAAGGTAACACAGAAGGTTATTCCTTAATTGCATATTCCTCATCATTTTTTGTAAGGTGTGAATTAATCTTTGGCCACATCATTTTGCTCAAGACTACTTGGCATAGTTAATTGAATTACTACTTTACAATTTTCTAAGTATTTGATAAACAGACCTTTATCTTGTCCTAAAACCCTGATTCTGTCATAATACTTACCTATGTGTCAAACTTAGCAATTTTGATTGATTTCTCTAATTGATTCTTGACTTTAGTCTTAATTTTTAATTTGTCAAGGGCTTCAGAATTTTCTTTAATTAATAACAAATGTCCATATTGGGAAAAGTAATTAAGAAATGTCACAAATATCAGAATCTATAAATAGTAAGTGAAAAAGAAAAAAATGTTATTATGAATAGTATCAAATAAACTAGGACTGTAAATAACTTGTTTATTCCTTATTTTATTATGATTTTAAATAAATTATTTATTCTTTATTGTAGTCATTTTGCCCCTATAACATTTAATACATATCTCTAAATCAATAAAACTAAGAGTTGGAAGAGTGTTTCCTTTATATATACCTTAACTCGTGCTTTAGGGGTGTAATCTAAACATTTATTCCACAATTTGTATGATTTATCCTTTATGAGAACTTATTTACTAATAACCTTTTTAAAAACATATGAAGAAGATAAAATTTATTAGGAATAAAACAAATCTCGTATAAATCATATGACAAGAAGCTAGTACTAATATATTTAGCATAATATGATAATTTTACACAAGTTTATCAATCACACAACTATAGACTTATTTGTCCAAAATAGAAATAGAAACCAAATTTCTTCTAAATGAAAGTACGTAGAATTTGCTATACAAAACAAGATTAAAACCACGATCCAAATCTTAACACACCATATTAAAACTATGATCCAAATTTAAATATACAACTCCTACAAATTTTACATGAACTTCTTCATTGTTGCCAATAATTAGCATGAACTCCTCTTTATTTGACTATCTCCTAAATATGAACACCTATATTATAGAAGTTATATAAGTAGAATTTCTACTATCTAGTCAATAAGAGCCAAATGTAGCTATAGTAACATTAGATTCATTAATAACATAAGCTAAATAGTTCCTTTTGTTGTTACTTTTCTTTCTATTATTTATAATTTATGTAGTCTTGCTTCTTATAACCCTTCTTCTTATAAAAGAAACATTTCATTTTTTATGGCATCACTAGAGATCCTCACTCCATTAATCTAACCAATATCCTTAGGTAGAGGGTTTTAAGGAAACTTAACTTTAGTCTTAAAAGATTTGGCTTTACCTTTAGATTTGGTGGTAACTAAGACTATCTTAGAAGTGTTTTTACATTTCTTTTCTTTGGCCATACAATGGGAAATCAAAGAATTATTGCTCCAAGTCTCATCCTGAGTCTTATAATTAATAATAAGAATACTCAAAAGGAAGGGTGTTAAGAGCTTCAAGATTACTCTGTATATGTACCATGGTAAGTATGTACTCTCTCACTCTCCTTATTCATGTATATTTTATTAAAAAAATAATTTCATTAGGGTACTAATTTCAGCATTAAGAGAAACACAGTACCTATAAGATACATTATTGAGAAATTCTTTAGTTTACAATTGTTACAATAAGTCCACTGAGTAGATTATTTGGAATAGAACTCTTAAAGGACATGTAAGCTACTTTATTTGACCTTTCTTAGGTTGTATGGGCTGCTTTCTCAACTTTTATGATGGATGATATGATAAGAAGTGATTTTTTTGTTTTTAATTTTCATTGCTATGTTGATATTTACTACCTCCAATATAAACTTCCCATCCTCCTTCCATTTCTTAAAGTTGAAATTAGTTAATATATTAATAGTAATAGTGTTACTATTAATAGAAAAGGTGACTACAAAATAGATAATGTATTTTATTATTAATACAAATATAGGATAACAACAATATTAGAAGCTATAAATAGTATTTTTACTAAGCATTTCATCTAATATATCATGAAGTACATATAGGTAGAATGCACAATACATATAAATGAGACCTTCACATAAAAGTAGTTAGAATACACACTATGTAATGACTTTCCTCTACTAAATGCCTTTATGCATATCTCCAAATTTTATATAAGGTAAACACCTATGAGCAAAATAACTAAATACAAAACCAAAGACTTCACTCAATATGCAAACAAATATGGTTCTAATGCTAACTTGAATGGCCATTGTAGTAGCTACAATCTTAATGGCACTCAAATCTCTTCATAAGCATAAGAGATATACATGTATGTTATCCTCAAATTTCTTGCATGGGCATAAATAATTGACAACTTACTTCTATATGATGCCAATCTTATAAACATCCTATAATTACCATATAACAATACTGAAAACACTTAAAAAAAATAAACTAGAGAAGTGAATAATGAAGTAATAAATAATAATCCCATGCTTCATTTCATAGGGACCTCAAAGTGGCTCTATTTCATTATATTCTATCCATAGCCTAATTCCATTCATTTAATATCCCCTTTGGTGTTATTAACATAAGTGTTTATATTATATCTCTTCATTTGAACTTTTTTAAAGTTAAACTATAGTTATTGCCAATGTACAAATTCTAGAAAAATTGAAAAAATTGGCCTTATTACACCTTTATTGATGATTAGATCTCTTAATGGGTCAGAGAAAACTAGATATCCTAGATCTTATGTCAAGCTGGTACATAAGCTTTAGTGTTATTTAAAGGTAATTTTATTGGGCCGCTATAGCACAAGTCTAATAAATACCTAAACCTCACCGAGTGGGGTCTAGTTTCCTTACTAGCCTTTGGACCACTTGATTAGATCCATAATTAGACCTTCTTTATTATCTTTTATCTGAGTCAACTTTAGTTATCTTAGCCTTATGTTAGTAATTAATGAATGTTTAGCCTTAAGGAAAAATTACTAACATAGTACTCATAGATTGTTTCAAGGCTCAATCTTCGTAAGAGAAAAGATGGTTAGTTACATTGCTAAAATTAATGCATTACTTTAATAATGAGATACGTATTACTGCTATAAATGGAGCGTAAATCATGGAGTCTTTAAAAGGCTTCTATAAGATTTTTTAGTTATTTATATAATTCTTCCTTTTGTTTCTTCCATATCTTACTAACTTCCATATAAGAACTAGGAAAAATTCTTATTATCATTTGTGTGATGTTATTACTCATAGTATGATATGAATCTATTATGAATTTGTGAAATTCATATGGGTTATGATTTTTTTTTAATTGAGAACTTTTGAATTACTTTGATGTTTATGATTGAATCTATATTTGAATTTTTGTATTTAAAGGACTTGATTGAAGTATTGAGTTTTAGGAATGTTAAACATGTCTCACTGGGTGTGAAATTACGAAATTTGTATTATTTAATTGAACTTATATTAGTTATTTGAACGTATATCATCAATTAACAAAACTCTTGGAACCTACATTAGTCAATAAAAAAATAAAACAAAGCCCCAAGTTGAATGCTTTGTTAATTAACTAAATCCCAAGCCGAATTATAACATTGTTTTGTAAAATTAGAAATCAAGTTAACTAAACTAGGTTATGATTAATTGAAATCTTTGATAAACTATTTTTGAAAAGGTATTTTTGATGAATTTTATTGTCAATCTTTATAACAGATGAAAGATGCATTAGTAATAAGAATCCATTTAGGAATAAAATCAAAAGAACTCACAAACAAGGTTGAAATATTACCAAGAAAACTATATCATATTTAAAAGGAATTGACTTGGTGATCTTGGAAAATTAAGAATCAAGTCTATAAGGTGTTTGAATGCCTTTTTTTGTTGTTGATAAGTTCAAAAATTCAATGAAAAATAAGAGGAAAAGCATTCAATATTCTTAATAATTTACATCTTAATTCTTTTTTATTGATTAGAAACATCTACTTTATATAGGTAATGGATATGATAAATATCAAAATTATAAGTGTGATAAGGATTCTAACTTAAATTAAAACATTTATTACTAATACTTCTTAAAATGGAATTGTAATAGTTCTTATTCAGTTAGGAAACAAAGTACTATTTCTACTTAAACTAGGATCCTATTTGAATATCTCAATAGGACTCTGGGAATACTATTTGAATTTAGGTTGCTAATGTAACAAGGAAAGTACCACCTTTAGTTTTTTATTTTATTTTATCAATTGGAATTTCACATAACAAGTCCTAATCTAAACAGGAAATAGTAAACATCTAAAAGAAAACTTATTAACTACATTTTAAGCTTTAAAATTATGTAAAATATAGCCCAATTACAATAAAATAAAGACTATACTATTATCAAAACATAAAATTGACCTTAATTGTATGGGCATTTTCTTCCATCTCTTCTCAAAGTTCAACTTTTTGTAATTGGTGCAATAAGCACATTCATTTAATCTCCTGAGTGACTAATCATGCTCACGTGATTCCTCCACTGTTCAAAATAATTTGTTCTTAAGGCTTCAACTTTGAAGATACTTTCTCCAATGTAATGAGAATAAAGAAGAGAGGTTTAAATACTTTATAAATATCTTTCTATTTAGTATAATGTACCCTTTGATTTTTGGCAATTCTTTGTCACTGAATAACTTCCACAAACTCTTTGCAATTAGGATTTTATTCATAACTTTAATGGGATATATCTTATAGCCATAATTCTTTTTTGATATGGATACTCATTTAAAAGATGTAATTTCTTTGAAGCATAATTCTAGCATATGATAGGTTTTGGGTTCATAAGATCAATATACTTGATCAATAAAAAAGAATTCACAAATATGTTAATCGTAGAAATCCAACATAAAAATAAATGTAGGCTTGAATATACACAAGCACTTATTTGGAATTACATTCATATGCTTGAAGTGAAGGAAAAAATATAAATAAATTGATTTTAGAAATAAATCTTTGATACCAATTAATGCAAGCTCACCTAAGAATAAAACTTAGAGAACTCATGACCAAAATTAAAGTCTCAGCAAGAAAGCTAAACAAGATTTAAAAAGAACCGACTCATTGATTATAAAGAATCCATAACCGACTTTAAGATGAGTTTGAATGGCATAAAGAAAGAATTCTTTGATAAATTTAGAAGTTTAATGAAGAATAAGACAAAAACACAAGATTCTAAAAATTTTGAACTTAAATATTTTTTTATTGATTTCCATTATATAATGTGAACATAATAGACATGATAGTTATCCTAGTTATAAGTGTGACAATAATTCTTAACTAAATTATTAATATTACTTGAAGTATAACTATAATAATTCCTTTTTAGTTGGGAAAGTAAATACTAGTTCTACTTTAATTTGAAATTTAGTAGTATATCTCAATTAGGACTCTAGGAATTCTATTTGACTTAAATTCCTAAATTAATAGGGAAATTACTATATTTAGGATTTTTCCTTATAAAAGTACCTTTAACAAAACTCAATTGGTTCTTTATGAACTATCCTAAGGTTTAGTAAGATTTCTAAAATTTTATTCCAACATTTTTATCATAACATTTGAATTATCTATTATCAAATTATTTTGAATTATCTATTATCAAATTATTTATGTTTAATTTTTGTTAAATTAAATTTGTTTCTTGTTGAGCTAATTAGATTCTTTGAGTATTATGATTGCATAATGTTGATTGTAATTGTTCATTATGATTTTTTAATCTAATATTTTGTTTATTTAGTCTTGTTACTTCATTCTTTACAAATAGACAAACATAAAATAAAAATAATATAAATTATTGAAAAGTGCATGTTACTATTAGGGGTCAATTTTATAGTGTTTTTAGATGTTATTTTTTGTATATTTACCCCTATTTCAGTGCTTAATTGTTTAATTACTATTTAGAAATGTATAATTTGTAGATTGATGTGAATAATTGAAGAAATGTGCAAAAATAAAGCAAAATCATTCAAGCCTAGACCATCAAAGGTGGGTGGATTCATAGACCACCTTTGAAGAAGTCAAAAGTAAACAACTAACAATGGGCTGTTTATCCTTCAACGACGCCATTGTAATTAACTGTAGACCGCCATTATAAGGCGCAGACACAGTTTTTCTGTAGATTCTTCAACAATTGTGGCTTGTCTTCTGCCTCTATTTGCAGTTTCTCCATTCCTATAAATAGAAGGCCTCTTCAAATGTTTTTCAGCAGATTTTTCAACAATTACGGCTTGTCTTCTTCCTCTATTTGCAGCTGCTCCATTCCTATAAATAGAAGGCCTCTTAAGATGTTTTAAGCATCATATTTAGAAATTACCAAAGATGGATCATCTTTGGTAATTCCTAACCTTTAATCTTATGTATTATGGTTTTATTTTATGAATTAATCAAAGTTTATATTGGTTAAACTATTTATCTTGTTAGCCTTGATTAATTTCTGTGCTTAATGTTAATTTTCAGTTTAGCTGAGTTGTTAAATGTGTTTATGGATGATTTATTGTGGTAATTGATTGTTAATGCATGATTAGTGAGTTAATCTTTATTTATTGAATGATTAATGTTTATCTTGAACTGATCACTTAGGATATTACTCCCAGATAATCTAGGATCTTCCAATCTCTACTTAAGTTATTAGAAAAAATCAATAAAAAAATCAATGAAATAACTAAATATTTGGTTAATTATGAGGGTGCTAGTCTTAAATTAAGATAATTTAGGATTAGACTTCCTGAACTTTATGACAATTACCTAAGTCTGAAGCATAACCAAACTTCATTATAGGATCAATAGAGATAAGTCAGTATTTTAACTATACCGCTGCCTTGATTTAGTGAAGACTCTAGATTAAGCATCACTAACCTCTAAATCAATTAAATAATTAACCACCAAAGCTTAACTAAATAATTTAGGAAAAGGAATCTATAGCTCTTTTACAATTAATTGAAAATTTTCTAGGCTTTTTAAATTAGCTTTTATTTATTTATTTTCTTAAATTATAAAGCTGAGTGTTCTCTAGATAATTGTAATCCGATTGACCTAATACTTATATCATATAAACTTCCTCATGGGATTAAAACTCAGAGTCTTAAATGTACTTCACTTTATTACTTGATTCGACTAGTAAGCTTGCTGAAAAATTTATCTCTAATTAATTGTTAAATTATGAGTTGAAAGATAGATTAATTTAAGCTAATTTTGTATATGGCCAATTGTAATCAGGTTTTTTGCGTTGTTATCGGGGAAGTAAATTGCAATATTAAGGATATATCGGTGTTAATTACTCTAGAGTTTGTTTTATTATTTATGTTGTTTTCTTTATTGTGTTTTATGTCTGTTTTATGTTTCGTTTACCAGTTTCTTTCTTTGTATTATTTTTGTCTTCCTCTTTTTTTGTAATTTGGGACATCTTTTAGTAACTTACTTGAGTTATCAAGAAGATGTGGAGGCAACGAGACCATTAGTATAAATACTAATGGTATGAGCCTAAAGTAGAAGTTAACCCAAGGGATGGTTGGACAAATCAAGTCAAATATTTTGATGAAACCTATACCCCTAATTTTGAGGATTACCCTAATTACTCTTAGCTTAATCGAGAATGTTTTAAGTAACTGTTTCGTTGGTTAGGTGACTTAAAATTTTACTGACGTTCAAATTGATTTTTACTTTGAAACCAACGTACTTTTTAGGCAAGTGCACCTATCGCAAAAGTAATAAAGCAGAGTAAATTTAAGCTCCCAGTGTCGAACCCACAGGGAATGGTTTACTTAACTACTAGGTTGATTAGATTACAATTATTTAGGAAAATCCAAGTAA
>JAOXYD010135036.1:0-10869 GCA_028565735.1 Pinacopodium congolense | reverse complement strand
TACTTTACTAATGATGTTATTAATGCAGTTGAGAGTGATATCTCTTTAAAGTTATGGTATAGAAGACTTGGCCACATTAGTGAGAAGGGATTTGATTCTTTAGTTAAGAAGAATCTAATTTTTTATATGAAAGGTGTGAGATTGCAAAAGTACGTTTATTGCTTGGTTGGAAAATAAAATAGGATCTCCTTCTAGAGTTATCCTCCTCATAGGAAATCAGAGATGTTAGAGTTAGTGCATTCAGATCTCTGTAGTTTAATGTAGACAAAAACTTTTAGTAGTGGACTTTATTTTATTAATTTTATTGATGATTGTTTAAGAAAACTTTATGTTTATATCTTGAAGTCAAAAGATTATGTATTTGGTGTCTTTAACCATAATCTAGAAAGAAAACTTTATGTTTATATCTTGAAGTCAAAAGATCATCATTGTGGGCCTTTTGATGAGTATTACAAATAGTAAAGTATCAGGTACTAAAAGATGCCTCCTAAGATTCCTTAATTAAATGGCCTAGTAGAGCAGATGAATAGGACATTAGTGGAGAAATTCAAATGATTGCTTTTAGAAGCCAAGTTTCCTAAATCATTTTGGGGTGAGGCTTTATATACTACTACACATGATATCAATTTATCTCTTGTTATTGTTTTGCAGGGTGATGTTTTTGATCAAGTATGGTATAGTAAAGAGGTTTCCTATAACTATTTGCATATGTTTGGTTATAGAGCTTTTGTATATGCGCTAAAAGATAAGAGGTACCAGTTAGATGTCAAGATGAGATAGTGCACCTTCATTACTTATAACCATGGTGAGTTTAGTTACAAGCTATATGATCTAGTTGAAAAAAGCTTATGAGAAGCTATGATGTTATTTTCATGGAGGATCGGACCATGAGAGATATTGACAAGGTAGAGAAGTAAAAGTCTCAAGATTTTTATGGTGAGCTAATATTGATCTAGCTCTGGAGACACATATGCCTAATGTAGTTGTGTTTAATAATTAAGATAATTTGCATGATGATTAAGTTGAGGGTGCTAATGGTGATATATGATAAAGTAGATGCTTCATTTTCTAAGTTTACCAATGAACCTATAGCTCTACTTAGGATGTATATCAGAGAAAGAGTTTCACCGACTTGTTATTCACCTAATAAGTATGTACTCATTATTAATGGGGGGGAGAACCAGAAAACTACAAAGAGGCTATGAAGAGTGAGCATAAGAATGAGTGGGTTGTTATTATGAAGATGAGATGAAATCCTTATATGATAAAAACACTTTTGATTTGGTTAGTTTTTCTAGGGATAAAAAGGTTTTACAGAACCAATTGGATTATAAAGTGAAGAATGAAGATTATTCTTCTCATTTAAGATATAAAGCTAGATTAGTTGTTAAAGGCTTTAAACAGATAAATGGAGTTGACTTTGAAGAGATTTTATAGCCTATTATGAATATGATCTCTATTAGAGTTGTTCTTGATTTAGAGGTTGAACAGATGGATGTGAAATCTGCTTTCCTCTATAATGATTTGGAGGAAGAGATTTACATGAAACAACTTGATGATTTTGTCGTAAAGGGTAATGATCATTGGGTTTCTAAACTAAAGAAGAGCCTGTATGGCTTGAACCAAGCTCCCAAACAATGATATAAGAAGTTTGAATTTGTTATAGTTTAATAAGGATACAAGAAAACTACTTCTAATCATTGTGTATTTGTTCATAAAGTTTCTGATAATGACTTTGTGATTTTATTACTCTATGTTGATGTCAAGTTAATTATTGGTCAAAATTCTTCTAGAATTAACAGCATAAAGGAGAAACGTAGTAAGCATTTTGTGATGAAAGATTTGGGACAAAAAACAAATGAATTTGTGGCATGTAAATCATTTGCAATAGAGTGATAAATAAATTATGATTGACTCAAAAGAGGTACATTGAGAAGATACTTCGAAGATTTCACATTTATAATACTAAAGTAGTGAGCACAACTCTTGCTACTCACTTTAGGCTTAGTATTAGATAATCTTCATCTAGTAAGAAAGAAAATGAAAACATGGAATATGTTCCTTATGCATCTGCAGTAGGAAGTTTGATGTATGTAATGATTTGCACAAGGCTTGATATTGCTCATGCAGTTGATATTGTTAGCCATTTCTCCCTTTTCGGATAAAGAGCAATAAAATGCTATAAAGTGGATTATGAGATATATTTGAGGTACTTCTATTTTAAAATTATGTTTTAAAGTAGAAAGTCCTATCCTTTCTGGGTACACTGATTTAGGCATGATGACTATGTCTTTACCAAGAGGGGAGTTTGAACATTATTGTTTGATTGCTGGCTTGAAATAGGCCTCAACTTGAGTCGTAAAGAGAGTTTGATGTGGGCCCTCCTCAAGTAAAGCCCACTTTAAATTAAAAAGAAGCATATTGGATAAAGTTTCTTTTTAGGGTTTTGGTATAACCATCTAAATGCTTCTCCTTCTTCTTCCCTTGGTGCAGTTATGTTTGTGGTTTTGGAAGCTATCATAATACTCCTCTACTTGATCAAATTTAGTTAGTATTTGGTGAGTTTGGGTGTGTTAATTAATTTTTCTACTCTCTTTTACAAATGTTCTATGTTTGGTTTATGGCTATTCTATTTGTTTTGTATGGCTGTTAGATCTCCTCTATTTCTTAATTTGGGGTAGTTGGTCTCTATATACTTTGTGGGTGTTTGCTTCTATCTTTTTTATTTGGTGTGTAGAAACTGTTAACGTCACTATATTGGAAAGTAATTAGCATTATATAGAGGAGGAAATGACATTGTATGGGGAAGACCTACTATAACATAAGAGAGTTATTGTTGTTATTTTCTCTCTTTGGTATTGTTTAAAGAATTAGATGACATCGACTGTTTAAGAGAAGAACTATCTTTTATATAGAAAGAACTATTGCAGTACAGGGAAGGAATTGTCGTAATATAAAAAGGAGTCTTCACTGTATTTATGATTTTTTAATAAAAATTTTGATTTCTACTTTATTTGATGAGTATTTACAGTTTGTGAGGTCTTGGATTGTTGGAGAAATCATTTTAGTGTACTCATTGATTTTATAGTGGATTATTTTCTGGATTAAGCCTTGTGATTTTTACTGTTCACATTTAAAAGGTTTTCCACTTTAAAATTTTTAGTTTTCTTTTATTTGATTTATTTTTTGCATTTATATTTATTCCACCCAATTTCATTCAAGTAGCAAAAGGTTATTGTTATTTTGTTGTTGCTTTCGCTGCCTACTTTCCCCACTTTCCATTCCTAACATAAATTAGGAGTTTTTACACTACGCAACCAAGGTACAATGGCAGGCTTTAACTCTCTTTTTGACTCATGACTTTTTGAGGTTATTTATGATTTGGAATGATTTTCTTTGCTAACAATAATTATAACCTATGCTAGATTTGGACTTGTGAATTACTACACATGATTCAAACTCTGCCTAGCTTGTATTATGTAGAAAACTCATTAAAACCCTTTTTGCAATGCATAAAATTAATACTGAGCAGTTATATACCTCATTGATTAAGCCTCCAACACTTGGGATCCATTTGAATCCCAATGTTTACTTGGTGTTTCTCATTGTCTTAGAGACGTAACTAGCCAATCTAATCAATGAAGTCATTCTTAGGGGTATAAAGACTTTCCATCATTACAATAGAGACAAGGTGTTAGCCAACTTAAGGATAAAAGGTAACAGAGGTAATTATAAGAGTGAGACATTAAACTGGTACTATTATCAGATGACATACAAGAGAGAGTCAAGCATATTATTCTTAGTTCAATGTTCTCTTTCTGTCTTTCTTTCTTTCTTTTTTTAATTTTATGGCATGGCTTAGAGATAGAGTCCCATTCTTTATTAAATGGAGTAACTGGATGATTTGACTCACATGTAGCCACTAATTATATCATGAAACTAATGGTAAAATCTAAACAATTACATCTATAGCAACAAATAAAAATTTATGTAAAATAAAATATCTTATCTCTAATCATGTTAATTAAGCCAAAAGTCTAAAATTAAAGAGTGAACTTTATAGATTTTTAGATTGGGTGTCTTTAAAATTTTACTTTAAAATTTATAACACGTTTGAAGAATAATATACAAGCATTTATATAAAGGTTAGGTAATGAGTCCTTAACAACTCAGTGATTATATAACTTTATCATATTTTGGAATTAAAAAATAATTATTTTAAATTTAAATTTAAATATTTAATTAATCATTATTAAATAATATCTCCTTATCCACTCTAAGCTTAATACATGTATATAGGTCACACTTAAAGACAAAAAAATATCTAATATTTTTTTAATAAACTAGAAGTATATTAATCGAATTAAAAAATTATATAAAAAATAAGCAAAATCAACATAAACACAAAAACCTAGGCAAGGAAAGGTAAAGCCTTCTAGGTTAAAAAAAAAAAAACTAGAAGTGGCACACATTGCCTCTAGTAATAAGAACAAAAGGGAATCACCTAAATTAATAATTGAAACAGATGAATATAAAAATACTAAATTGAACTACTAATGAAATAGGAAAACTGGAAGAATCTTAAACAAAGAATTCAAATTAAACTAGAGGGTGGAAAGTTATCAATCCATTTGAAAATTTGGTTCTTATTTGACTTGAGTAGGACTTTAAACAGTATCTTTAGACTTATGCTCCTTGAGTTTTCTTTCCATGGCAAGTATTTCATACTTTTCTTTCTTTTATTTTGTGAAACTGATAAGGTCTTCTATTTTTTTTAAAAAGACTTTGTCTGAGGGGACTTCAGTTGATAGAGAATCTTGAGGAGTTTCTGAATCAAAATTGATA
Organism: Pinacopodium congolense; assembly: GCA_028565735.1. Taxonomy (NCBI): domain Eukaryota; kingdom Viridiplantae; phylum Streptophyta; class Magnoliopsida; order Malpighiales; family Erythroxylaceae; genus Pinacopodium; species Pinacopodium congolense. Next base: position 6,024 of record JAOXYD010135036.1, on the reverse strand, counting down.
GGTGAGGAAGAATTCCAGTATCCAAGTTCTTTCAATTTTTGCTTCCAAAACACCATAACGGAGCTTGTAAAAATACTTTTAGATGAGCTTGAACTAGATGGAATATGTACTTGGCTTTTATTCTTTGGAACTGTCCTCCTTGCAATCCTCCTCCTTCTATTATATCTAGTGACATAAGGGAATTCCTTATCAATATCATTTTTCTTAGTCTATAAAATATTCTTTTTGCCAGTAACCTACTTAGTCTGATTCTTGATATCAGACTTGAAACCAATATCAATAGGGATTTTGATAGCTCTATTGCGAAGAGCTATCATTCCAAAGTGTTTAGAGATATCTCCTTATCATAGATAATAAGTTGTTTCCTTTTCCTTTTATTTGTATTTAACTCTACACCACCTATTTTGATAGGACCTACAAAACAATACTTAGAAAGATATAAAAAGTAAGCTATATAACTACCTCATCTATGTTTAAGTGGAGATTTTCTGTGATGTGAGAAACCTTCCTAGTATTGTTGCTCTAAGAATCTTTAGAGATATCTTTTAAGGTTTGATTATATTATTCATGGCACAAGTATAAACACAGGTTGGAATAATAAGTTTAAGTAGGTTTACATCAATGTTTTTAAGATTCAAAGGGTTTTAAAACCAATATAAAATGGCTATTAGGCTAAAAGGAGAGATGATATTAATTTGAAAGTGGTTTAAGAAAGAGAACCAAATTGATTTTGAGTAACTACATTTAAAAAAATAGGTGATATACAATTTCATAGTCTAAAAAGTAGAGGGGTCAAAAATTAGGGGAATGTAGGAAAGACGAGTTATCTCTAGTTTGAAGTCTATTAAGAAAAGCTATTCAAAGAATAAAGTTATGTCTAGGACTAGCTTTCTCATACTAGAACAGTTTAGACCAAGGGAAAATAGTGAGGTGAGGTCTTAATCATTTGTAAGCTAAGGCATTTGTATAGATCTTTGAGGTACTAGCCAAAAATTCTAGCTTGTCATTGTGGGTACTGTCTGGTGAATAAAGCATTTGAATGGATGATAGGCTCCAAATTACCTCATTAGAAGTTGAGCTCTAATTCCATAAATTGTCTCTAATGATCTCAGAGACCTTTGCTCCCATTGGGAGATCGGAATCATTTATCAAACAAGGAGTAGGAAGATCCTTGAGTATGTCTTGAGGATGCCAAGGGTCCTATCACAGAACAGTAGAAATCCTATTTTCAATCTTAATTTTGAATTGATTCCTAATAAGATTCCTAAATTGTAATAATTTTACTCTAGCTTCAAGAGATACTATTTTTAACCTTAACATTATAAAAATTCTTACCTCTAAGGATAATGGTATGAAACACCTCACCCAAAGAGCTCTAATATCATTAAATAAAATCCATTCCCTCTTTCTTAGGAGAACTTTATTCCATGTTTTAATAGGTTTAATACCTAGACCAAATTCTTTTTTAGATCTACAAAGGTCACTTCGTTTAACCTTTCCTGACTGATTAGAGTTCGTTTCTCTAAGCTAAAGAAAATTACGTAATTTGGATTCTATATCTTTAATGAGTAACTAAGGAAGGATAAAATGAGTAGACCATTAAACCTAGAAAGTAGATAAGATAGAGTTAACAAACTAAAGTCTACCTGCATAAGATAAAAATCTGTTGGTCCACTTTTTCATCCTAGCATCTATTTTATCAATTAAAAGAATACGAAAAGTCTGTCAAACAAAATACAAAAAGTCTATCAGATAAAATACAAAAAGTCTGTCAGATAAAAGAGAGAGTCTAAGATATTTTATAGGAAGTTGACTAGGGAGTACGCCTATAAGAGTGATGATATCTTACTCTAGAGAAATAGAGTCCTTAGATAAAAAGAATTGAGTTTTTGATGGATTCTCCTCGAGACCAAAAAGATTAGAGAAAATATGTAGCCCATTAAACAAAATTTTAACAAACTACCTATCAACTCGATAAAATAAAAGAGATCATTAACAAATAGAAGATGGGACAACTTTAGTTTAGAACATCTCTAATGGTAATTAAAGTTTCCACTCTTAAAAATGATATGATTTAAAATCTTATAGAGGACTTCCATGCATATAATGAATAAATAGGGAGATGAGACATCCCCTTATTTAATCCTAGAATTGCCTTTAAAAAGCTTTTAATGGGAAACATTCACAAGAATAGAATAAGAAGGGGAAGTAGTACATTCCTGAATCCAATTAATGTACTGAGTATGAAAACCAAGAGAGATAAACACTTCAAACATTAAATCCCATTGAATCGATTTATAAGCTTTGCTGAGATTAATTTTGAAGGCACAAAATTTATGACCATTATTCAGATGATAATTTTTGTAAATTTCCTCAACAAGAAGAATGTTAGCACCTATTTGATGACTCTTGATTAAAGCAGATTGATTGTAACTAATGACATGGGGCATAACATCTCTTATTTTATGAGCTAAAATTTTAGAGATAGCCTTATCAATCATGTTAAAATAAGAGATAAGTCTAAAATCAGTAGCATAAGAAGGATTGGCATATGTAGGAATAAAGGAGAGAAAAGTAGAATTAATTTTCTTAAAATGGTTTGCCATGTTGGAAAAAGTTTTGGATAGCTAAAGTGATATCATTTCCAATTATATGTAAGGTTTGATTGCAAAAATATGTATTGAAACCATTAGGACCAGTAACTTTGTTCAAATTAAAAGACTTAAAGACAACCCTTTTTGAGGAGTAATAGGGGCTCATAATGAGCTAGTAAAGGATCTAGGAATTTTAAACGGAAAAATAGGAGCTAAGACTCACCAAGTTAGAAGGAATAACTCTTTTTTTACCTATAAAGTTCTAAAAAAAGTTAAGGAATTGAGACTGGATATCATCAAAAGAAAAGTTCTTATGGCCATTATGATCAATAATAGAATGAATATTATTTCTATTCATATTAACAAGAACTAAGTTATGGAAGAACCTAGTATTTCTATCACCCTGTTTTAGCCACTTGATTCCTAAAACTTGTTTGTAGAAGCTCTCCTGATCCTCTAAGGTAAGTCAATTTTGGTTACTTTTCTCTCTTGTTTTAGAAGAGACTGGTCATTTTGGTTAATTCTACTTCATTGCAAATATTATCAAGCCAAACCTAATTGTAAACAACACTATCATTAATATACCTATCTTCTTAGTGTTCAAGATATTTAGAGCTTACTTGACTTTGTTAAGCTTAGTAACAATACAAAATAAAGGAGTGCCAGAAACAAGAGTAGACTAAGCCTCTTCAAAAACTCTGACAAAATATGGATGGGAAGCCAAAAAATTAGAGAATTGTAACTAATGACACCACTCTATAGGCTCTACTAGTAATGAATAACCAACAAATATGTCTTCCTCAGATTTTACATCAAACTTACCTAAATTATCTCTAGTATTCAAGATAAAACATTTACACCCAAACACTTTGAAGTAACTCACCTTTGGTTTCTTTATACACCAAAGTTCATATGAAGTTTTATCCATATAAGGTCTTATGTATAACTTATTAGATACATGACATGCACATGCAACGGCTTCCACCAAAAAATATTTAGGAACACTATATTCATTCAACATGGTTCTAGCCATTTCTTACAAAGTCCTATTCTTTCTCTTAACAACTCCATTTTGTTGAGGGGTTCTAGGAGTTGAAAAATTATGAAAAATACTATGTTCTTCACAATATGCATCAAACAAGTCATTTTCAAATTCTCTACCATGATCACTTCTAATTGAGGTAATCACGTAACCTTTTTCTAATTGAACCCTTTCAGCAAACTTGACAAATGGTTTAAAACTTTCATCCTTACTAGCAAGAAACATGACCTATGTAAATCTAGTATAATCATCAACAATCACATATGTATATGATTTACCACCTAAACTAGCAATTCTAGATGGTCCAAACAAATCCATATGTAATAACTCTATTCTTGAATGATGACTTGGTTTGCTTGCCCATTTGACATGCATCACACACTTTGTTCTTTTCATACTTCACTTTAGGTAAGCCATTCACTAGCTCCTTATTGCAAAGATTTGAGATGTGCTCCATGCTAGCATGAACTAACCTTCTATGCCACATCCAAGCATCCTTATTCATAGACATTAAACACTCAACATTTTGGTTAGAGAGACCATTTATATCAGTGGTAAACATGTTTCCAACTCTCTTACCAATAAATACAATTATCTATCACACTAGAAACTATGCAAGATTTTTCTTCAAAAGTAACTTTAAAGCCTTTATCACATAATTGACTTACACTTAACAAATTATGCTTTAAAACTTCAACCAAAAGTACATTATCAATAGTGGTATTATGCTTACCAATTTTTCCAATGCCAATTATCTTACATTTGGCATTGTTTCCATATGTTACATGTCCACCATCTTTGTCTTCTAAGGAGATAAAATGAGAAGCATCACCCGTTATATGCCTAGAGCATCCACTATCGATATACCAAATGCTCTTCTGTTAATTCTATAAAACAAGGAAAAATCATTTCACTTTAAGTACCCATATTAATTTGGGTCCTTGGGGGTTAGATACCTTTCTAGTTCCTAAGGCCTTTGGCAAACTAGAAAAACCAAATAATTTCTTCAAACAAAATCTCTCTAAATGACCATACCTTCCACAATGATCACAAATATGTGTTACTTTGTGAAAGTGCATGTTTGGCCTAAATTTATTCCTATAGGAAAACCTAGATGCATCATTTCTAAAATATCTTGTTTGTTGAAATCTTGACCTAGAATGAACATGGAAGTCATTTCTTGATGCATGAGTATGCATAGTATAAGCATATGAATGTGTAGGCCTAGTGTGCATTGATTGTGGTCTATATGCCTTATATTATGATTTTACATTTGAAAAGAAACTATGTCTTTTGTTAGGAACATGCATATGTCTCCTAGATGAAGATCTTGAAGCATACATAAAAGCATGATGAGTATTCCTAGATTGACTTCTAGAGGATGATGCACCATTATCAAATGATGACCTAGGAATATATTCTTCATTAAAACTCTTTCCCTTCAAAAAAGTAGTTTTTTCCATTTGGTGTTCCACATCCTTAAGTGAAACCTAAACCACATTTATCATTTGAAGATTTTTGAGCTCCAAGTATGTTATCTAACTTTTCTAATGATTCTTTAAGGCCTCTTATCTCATTCTTTAAAGAGTCATTTTTAGTCATCATTTTCTTCCTATCAACATCAAAATCTATCATAGATTCTAGCATGCCATCCTTTTCATTCTTCAATATATCAACTTCTATCATACATGCATCCTTAGATTTTAAAGCATCATGCATTTTAATTTGCAACCCATCATTCACATTCACCAATTTCTCTTTTTCTATTTCAAGATCATTTAACATTTTATTGCATTCCTTGAGTTTTCAAGACAATTTCTTCCTTTTAATAAGAGCACATTCTACAGCCTTAACTAGTTCATTATAGCTTAAACCAAAATTTATAGACACATTTTCATTCTCATCATCATTATTTGAAGGTGAAAAAGATGGTACCTCATCAACCAAATCCATGAGACAAAACTCGGTGCTTTCATTTTCGGAATTTTTGCTTCCCTCTTCACTTTCAGTTTCCCACATGGATTTCAAGGCTTTCTTTCCTTTCTTGTCCTTCTTCACTCTTCTTTCCTTCTTGCCATTTCTTTCATCCTTCTCACTTTCCTTAAGAAGTGTGCAATTTGACTTCAAATGCCCCGATTTCCTGCATTCATAAAAAATGAAATTAAATTAGATATTCTCGAAACTTGTGTGGAAATTCATATACCCAATGTTCTCCTCGTGTTATTGTTCCTCTTCTTACATGAAAATCAAATAACATTTTAGAATTGCAAGTCAATATTCAAAACTCACAAAATTAACATGTAGGTGATGAGCCAACTAATGATATGCAAGTCATAACTATGCAAGTGGTAGATGAAGCACAAAAATAGCATTATGAAGGTTTATAAG
>JAOXYD010135025.1:0-10869 GCA_028565735.1 Pinacopodium congolense | reverse complement strand
GTGTTGTTTTGTGTTATATTGTTGGGACAAGTTCAATCGTCCTCCTTGAGTCATGATCCTGAAAAATACAATAATACAGGAGAAAAAACATCACATTGCAGTTTAGGCCATGGGTAAGTTTTTGAATTGATACAAGATTATTTGAAAGTTTTGAGACATGTAGAACATCTTTAAGAATAATGGTAGAGTGATATGCCCATCCTAGTCTATGTAATAGTGGGTAAAGTTCCATTTGTAACTACCATTTTTCCATCATTTAAGCATTAAGTATAAGTGTGGAAGAATTGAGGTATAAGGTTAATATAATATGTGGTATTAGATTTTATTATCAAAAAATTGGTATAAATTTTCTTTTAAGGCATTTATCCAAAGAGAGAATGATGGTTTACTTGAAAAAGCTAAAGATTAAGCCCTAAAATATGTAGAAGGCTTCTCTTGAGAATTTGACAAGGCTCTTCGTTTTTTAATTTCTTCACTATTAAATACTGGCATTCTAAACTTATCCTTTGTTTAAATTTTCTCTTCCATATGTGGTTGTTTCCTCTATTGCCCCTATTGTTTCCCCACTCTTAACTTAGCAATATGCCATCTAATTTATAGCACTTATCCTTTATATACCTTGATTTTTTGCAATATTTGCACTATAGATTGACTTTCTTCTACTTTCACTGGTTTTCATTACTTGGGGTTTAAGGAAAATCACTCTTTCCATTATCTTGATGTCCTAATTTTTCTACAAGTACTAACCCATCAATGAGTTATGATTCAAACATAACACTTCTTTGGCTTTCTTGTGTTTGAATTAATTAAATTATCTATTTTAGCGAGGTTGAAAGCTTTTTTTTCCCAATGATTTGAATTCTAACCTAATCAAATTCAAGATTTAATCTACTTGAAGGTTGCAACACTAGGACACTTATTCTTAACAACTAGATAATGATTCAGTTCTTGTCACAAATTTTTAGCAGTTTTTGTGTTCTAGTTGCTAGTTTAACTTTGATCTTATATACTTGAGTAGTATCATGGGCCTTTGAATATGTATGATGAACAAAATTTCCAAATTTGTTTTATTATTGCCAAGAAGTTACTTGTGGTACTAATCTTAGGATCCATAAAACCCTATAGAAGGGACATTATTATGGAATCCTCCTCATCCCATGCTTTAAGAGTTGAGTCATCCTTTTCCGATCCTTTTCAAAAAGGGTGGCTAAGTCTTCTTTTACCTTTGAGGTAGGTGTGAACAAATTAGGACTATTTGAGATTGTTTTTCTCATTGAGCATAGGAGGCTTGAATAATTTGCAAATCTCTTTTTTTTAATTGAATTGGATTCTCCAATTAGGTTAAAATTGCTAGTTGCAATGATTTCTAAGGTTGACATAATAGAGGAATGAAAAAATGTTTAGATTAATAAATAACAATAATTAAGATTCCCAAGAAAAAAAAAAGTATTCGAGGATGAGAAACACAAAGAATATGTAGTAGCAATGAAGTCTACTCAAAGATAAGAAATCTCAACAAATGAAGGTTGGAAAAACTTAACAGCTTTGATACGATGTAAAATAATTATACAAGCTTATCCATTATTATTTGTATAAAAGAAAGAACCTAATTTATATAGTATAAGAACCAAGACTAGAGAAATTACAATTGAAACAAATAAAAATAGCAAGTAATTAACAACCTAAACTTTACAATCCACCAATTATGGAAAAGATATCTTGAGAACTAGATTCCATAATATTTTCTTTAAAAAAAGAGTTAAATAATGCTTGATTAGTGAGTGAAATAGCCCCATTAATCATCATCATTATATTACTATCTTTTTTCCTAAAAGTATAATGACACTGTTGGTTTAGCCAAAAATTCTAGATCTTCAAAACCCGAAATGTTAATCCAAAGAAGGATCCAACTTTTTTTATGATGAAAAAACAATATTTATACTAAGGCTTTAGTTAAGTGTTTGATAGATAGGTATATGGTTGAAGTATGAGAGAACTTGTTTATAGAGTCTTGGAGATAAATTGAAGCTTATGAAGTTGATATTAAAGAAGACACCATTTCGAAATATCAAAATAGTATTTATAGGTTTATGATTGTAATTTTTGTTGTAAGTTTTGCTTATATAATTTTGGTTCTCACTTATGCATAATTGAATTCATAATTTGGAATACACGTGTAGGTTGCATAATCAAAAGGCAATATATAGGTAAGCTTTTGAATTAATCTTCATGATAAGTTAAAATGTCTTTATGAAAGTGTTTTCAATCTGTGTGTGAGTTAAGAGCGTGTCTTAAAGTGGTAGGAATAGCTTGATGTTGTTTTTGGATATGTTTAAATGAGTTTTAGACATATTTTTATATTATGTTGGAAGTTCAATAGCCCCCATAGATGTTGGTTAACAATGTCATTGATAACTCATGTTGTAGTCTACAACAACGGACATTTAGAGAACAATAACACCATTGTGTAATCCACACTGTAGTTTAACATTAACAGCAAACATGAATGACGCCATTAATGTTCGGTTTTTCCTACTAAAATCTAGAATTAGTTGTCCAATGACTATTTCTCAATAGAAAAATGAATTTAATGCATTAAAATGTTGCATAATGGTAACAAATGGCTACTTTGAGATGTATAACCTATAAATAGGTGTTTTAGGAGTGTTATTTTCATCCAATAAGAGTTAGTAGCATTCTTACAAGTGAGTTAAGCTTTTTAAGTTATGTTTTGTGAGTTTTGGTGTTGTTTTAAGTTTTCTTTGTGAAGGTTTTGTAAGCTTAATTGTTCATACATTTCAAGTATTTAGTAAGCCTCTTTATTATCCTTTGTTAGCTTAATTTAAACACTGTCTAAGTGTATTTTTGAGAGGCTAAAAGGAAGAGACCTATTGAAATTATGAAGGTTATCCTTGACCCTTGAAAAAAAATTGTTATAACTAACTTGTATTTGTGATTTGAATAATAAAATACCTAATAAGGAGTTAGGAAGTGAAGTAAGAGAAAAAAAAGTTATCCCCAAACAGTTATAAATTAGTTTGCATTTTTTTCTTCCTTACTCTTTTACTTTCAAGCATTAATTTACAAATTGTTTATATTGTTCTTGTATTTATTAATATTTTTTATTTAATTGTTTGATTGGATACCATACATTTGATTAAAGAATTTGGTGAATTTAAGACCATTAACTTAGAAAATTTAAACCCCTAATTCACCCTCCCTTTAGTTCCAAATGGGACTAGCAAGTGATATCAAAGCCTAGGTCTCATATAGATATAATTATAGCAAATTAGTGAGAAAAGATCACAAATGGCATACATGATTTACTCATTTTTCCTCTCCATTAGCTTAGAGGGATAAAATATAAGTATGACTTCTTATTTTGATGGAAATGATTATCTTTATTAAAAGACTAGAATGAGGTGTTTTCTTATGGCTGATAATGTTAAACTTTGGAAAATAATATCACAAGGGACACCCATGCCATCCAAAATTACAAGAAATCAGAGAGAGATTAAAAGTGAGGATGAATGGTTAATGATGATGAAAGATTAGTGTAATGATGATGAAACATTAGTGTCCCTTAATAATAAGGTTATGTATATTTTGTATCATGCCATTAATAGAAATGAATCTAATAGGGTATTTATAAGTGAGACGGCATATGATATATGGCATACCTTAAAAGTAACTCACGAAGGAATAAATTAAGTGAAAAAAAAGTAAAGTTAGCAAATTAACGTATCAATATTAGCTTTTTCATATGTTGCATGATGAATTCATTTCTTCTTTATATGCTCGTTTTGTAAATATTATTAATGTTTTAAAAGTCCTAGGTAAAACCTGTCCTAATGATGAACTTGTAAGGAAGATTTTTAAGTCTCTACCAAAGTCTTATGAGGTCAAATTGACTGCAATATAACAAGAGAAAGATCTAAACATCCTCCCTCTTGATGAGCTTTTTAGTTCCCTTTTTACATATGAAATGAGATTAAAGGAAACCTAAGACGAGGAGTACATTCACTAAAAGAAATCCATGGAATTCAAGACTTCAAAGAATTATGAAATCATTGATGAAATATTTATGAGTGGAAGCGAGGATGAAGACATCACCTTTCTTATAAAAAAAGTCATAAAATAAAATAAAAAGGATATATAAGATCATAATATCCCTTCTCTAAGAAAATGAAAAGAAGGAAAAGAAGGAAAGGAAAGAGCTAAAGAAGAAAGGCTTTAAAGGCTACATAGAGTGGATCAAATGACCCCAAAAAAGAAGAAAAAAAAAGTGGCAAATATGTGTTTTATGGCTCATGATTTGGTATGTTCTAACTCCTAAATCAAAATAATTTTGTTTTTTTATAGGTTACCAAAAGCAGGAAAAAAATGGTATATAGATAGTGTTGCTTAAAGGCACATGATGGCGACCCTTATTAATTCATCTTTTTTAAAAGTAAGGATGGTAAATTCATCATTTTTAGATACAATGCCAATGGTAAGACAACTTGGAAATGCAAGCATATACCTTTTATCAAAACTCATCTCCAAGCAACTCGTCGAGCTCTCAAGCCTAAAATTTGAGAAAGATAAAATTTTTAGAGCATATAAAATAGGAAAGTAAGTAAGAAGTTCATTTCATAGTAGGAAATCAATGAAACTTCTATAGCCCTTTAATTTCTTCGTATGGATCTATTTAGATCAATTAGAGTTGCTAGCTTAGGAGGTAAAACATAACTAATTATGACTATTTATGACCTTAGTAGATTTACTTAGACTTTTTTTAAAATAATAAAGATGAATGTTTTAAATCTTTTTTAAAATTTTCCAAGAGAATTCAAAATAGAAAGAGCTTGTCCATTGCATCTATTAAGAGTGATTATAGTAAAGAATTTGAAAATGAATGCTTAAAAGCTTTTATGATGATCATGACATTTCTCATAATTTTTAGGCCCTTAAGACTCCTTTAAAAAGTGGCATGGTATAAAGAAAAAATGGGACATTACAAGAGATGATTAGGATTATGATCAATGAATATAAATATAAATATAAATATAAATCACCTAAATATTTTGGCCGAAGTGACTGCATGTGCATATCATATCATTAATAGAATAAATATTAGGCACAAGTTGGATAAAACAGTATATGAACTTTAAACGGACAAGAAGTTTAAGACTGGATATTTTAGAGTTTTCGGGTGGAAATATTACATTTTGAATACTAAAGATAGTTTAGGTAAGTTTGATTCCAAATTTTTTAAAGACATTTTTGGATTATTCCTTGACAAGTAAAGCATATAAGGTGTTTAATAAGAGAACTCATGTTTTTGAAGAATTTATGCATGTTGTATTTGATGAGACTAATCCTTTTAAAAGAAAAAAAAATTCTTGAAGATGATAATGTAAGTTTGTCTAAGAAATTGGAAAATTGAATACCTAAAGAAGAAAAGGAAGATGGACAAAAAACCCACGAGCCTAATGTTGAATTAAGTGATCAAATGAAGGATGATGAGCTACCAAAAAATTGGAAATACAAGAAGAAACATCGATCAAATAAAATATTCAGTTATGTTCAACAAGGGACAACCACTTGATCATGTTTTAAAAGTTTTTCTCATGTTACTTTTATGTCTCAAATAGAACCTGAAAGAGTATAAGAAGACTTAGGTGATAAAAAATTAGATTTTGGCCATGAATGAATAATTGAATCAATTTGAAAGAAACAATGTTTAGAGATTAGTATCTAGTCTAAAAGATTATCCAATAATAAGTACAAAATGAGTCTTCAAGAACAAGGAAATATAATAAGAAATAAGGCTAGGTTAGATGATAAATGATATAACTAAGAAGAAGGTATAGATTATGATAAGACATTTACTATTCTAACTAGATCAGAAGGCATTAGATTATTACTTGTATTTACATGATACATAGGTTTTAAGCCTTTTCAAATATATGTGGAAAGTGCATTTTTGGATGGTTTTATTTAAAAAGAAGTATATGTAGAACAACTACCTCATTTTGAAAGACATGATGCACCTGAACATGTTTGTATATTTTCTAATGCCTTTTATGGTTTAAAATAAGTACCTAGAATATAATATGATAGTTTAAGTGCTTTTCTTCAAGAAAATGATTTTATTAAAGGATACTACTTTGTTTATTAAGAAAGAAAAATATTATATTATGATTATTCAAATTTATGTGGATGTTATCACATGTGGTGCTACTAATCAGGTTTTATGTCAATAATTTGCAAAATGTATGAGTAAGGAATTCAGTATGAGTATGATGGGCAAGTTGAACTTCTTCCTTAGGCTCTAAATCAAATAATTGAAGAAATAAATTTTTATCAACTAAGTTAAATACACAAAAGAGCTACTCGAACTCTTTGGAATGGATCAAGCAAAGCTATTAGGCACACTAATGAGCATATCCACAAAATTAACTAAGGATGAAGACAGTAAGCTTGTAGTATTAAGCAATATTGGTGTATAATAAGTAGTTTGTTATATTTAACTGTGAATAGGCTTGATATAATAGTAAGTGTTTTTTACAAGTTAGATTTCAAACATCTCCTAGAGAGTTTTATTTATTAGTCATAAAATGCATCTTTAGGTATTTATATGGAATAATGATCTTAGGACTTTTGTATCTTAGGAACACATTTTTTAGATTTAGTTGGATATTTAGATATGGATTATGCAAGTAGTTTGTTGGAAAGGAAGATTACATCTAGTACATGTCAAATTTTAAGTAATGCATTAGTATCATAATTTAATAAAAAAAATTTATGTTGCTTTGTCCACAATAGAAGCGGAGTATGTAGCCACCAGTAGTTGTTACACTCACATGCTATAGCTTACACAATAACTTAGAAATTATGGGATTGAACTTAACAAAATTACTACTAAATGTATAAGTGTTATTTGTCTAATAAAAAATCCTATTCAACATTTTAGAACAAAACATGTAGAAATTAGATATCACTTTATTAGAGATCATGTTCAAAATATGGATATTAAATTAGAATTTGTTAATAATATACATCAATTAGTGGATATTTTCACTAAATCAATGTTTAAGGATAGATTTTGTGTGACTAGAAGAGAGTTAGGTATGATAGATGATAGTTCTTTATGATTCTTATATGATTGATGATATTTTTTGTATTCTTTTCGATTTTTCTTGTTTGTATAATTGTTTTTACCTTTTTTTATGATTCATGTAATTGAAAGAGAAAGAACTTTATTTCATATGTCTAATATGTACAGATAGGGTTATTTATATATAGGATTTTTTACTCCAATTAGGGACATAATCCAAATAATTAAGGTTTGCATAATTTAGGTGATAAATGTTGAGATTCCTAGAATCAAATAATGAAACTACAATCAAGCCTAGAATGTATAACACTTCTGCTCAAGTTAGAGCACAGATATTAATCATGTCTAACTTGTTATAAATGTAATTGACTCGAACCCCGTCTAAAGCTTTTGTAAAAATCTCTTCAAGTTGTTCTCCATTCTTGATGTATCTTGTAGAAATTAAATTCCTTTGAATCTTTCTCCAATAAAGTGATTGTCAATTCAATATGTTTAATTCATTAGTGAAATAGAAGATTAGATGCGATACGTAGTAAAGGTTGATTATCATACCATTAGTGTGCTCAATTTTAAGACTTTAAGGCTAATTTCAAATAGAAGTTGATATATCCACATGTTCCCGCTTGTAGCTTGTGTCATAGCTTGGTATTCAGATTTTACACTTGACTTAGAAATAAATTTTTGCTTTTTACTCTTTTATAAGACAAATTTTCCTCTAACAAACATGCAATATCTAGTTGTAGACTTTCTATTAACCTTGGAACTAGCATAATCAGCATATGAGAAATATTCAATATGAGTGTGCCATAATTTTATATAGTATTCCTAGTCCAGAAGCCCCTTTTAGGTAACATAGGATCTATTCTAAGATAGCTCAATTATGGATGGTTAGAGAAGAAATAAATTGACAAATAATGCTAATTGAATATACAATATCAAGATGAGTAACTATTAGATAATTTAGTTTTCCAACTAATCCTCTATATTTCTCAAGATCATTAAACAAGTTTCCCTCTTTAAAGAGTTGTAGATTCAAAGTCATTTCAGTACTGCATGAATTAACTCCCAATTTTATAGTTTCAATTAATAAATCTAGTACATACTTCCTTTAGAAGAGAAAATACCTTTCTTTCTTCTCTTTACCTCTACTTCTAGAAAATATTTTAAGGATCATAAATACTTAGTCTGAAACAAGCTATGAATAAAAATAAGGATAAAATTCTCACATAATTCTAGTAATAACAATATCCTCCACATAAACAACAAGAAGAATTATTCCGAATTTAGATTGTTTATAAAAGATAAAAGCGGCCAAATTTACTATTATTCATTCTAAATGCTTCAATTACTTGGCTAAATTCTCTAAAACAACCATGAGGACTTTGTTTTAAAATATAAAGAGACTTTCGAAGATAACAAACTTTCCCAAACTCCCCCTAAGCAACAAAACTAGGTAGTTGCTCCATGTATACTTCCTCACAGAGGTCACTATAGAGAAAAGTATTTATTTATATCTAATTGATACAACAACCAATCATAAGTAGTTTCCAGAGAAATGATAGGTGGATAGAGGTTAATTTAGCTAGAAGTGAGAATGTTTTAGAATAATTATCATCATAAGTCTGAGCATAACCTTTCGTAACAAGCTAAGCTTTAAGTTGTTCTATTAATCCATCAGAGTTAACTTTGACTTTAAAGACCCATTTATAGCCAATGGCCTTCTGACCAACGAGTAATAGTACCAATTCCCATGTACCATAAACATCTAAAACATTCATCTCTTCTATCATATCATCATGCCAACTAGGGTGAGATAGGCCTTGATCAACAATCTTTATGATAGTGATAGAGTCAAGTCAGGCAATAAAAGAACATGGGGAAGAAGAAAAATTATCACAAGAAATAAAAGATGAAATAGGATAAGTTCATTGACATTTACCTTTCCATATAGTAATTAAGAGGTCATCAGGTGATGGATCTAATAAAGAAGAAGAATTGTGTATAGAGCTCGTATCAGGATGATCTCATCATCTAGAGTAGACAAAATGAAGATGTGTTAGTTGTGTATGTGTAGCCTTGGAAATTTGATATTTGACTTTGTAAACAAGCAAATCATCATCAACCTCTATTCCTAAAACTAAATAGAGGGGAAAAAAAGGAATATGTTCCAAAAAGGTAACATCAACTGAAATAAGATATTTGTTAAGAGTAGAAAAACACATTTTACAGACTTGGGGGTCAAACTTAGAAATTTGAGGATGAGTATCCTGAAAAAAGCTGATGCTACCAAAAATTCATGGTGGAATAATGAACAAGGGTTTAGATAAAAAGAGGGCAGTATAAGGTATCTCACTATGAAGGAAATAAGAAGGTATATGATTAATTAAAAAACATGCTGTGGAGACTGCATTAGCCTAAAATGGTTTAGGAATTTTCATTTGAAATAGTAGTGCTCTGGCTGTTCCAAGAAGATGGCGATTTTTTCTTTTAACCACACCATTTTGAGAGGATGTATCAACAGAAGAGGATTAATAGAGAATACTGTTTTGGATTATGTAGGATTGGAATGGTGTAGAGAAATATTCCTTGGCATTATCACTCTATAAGGTGCAGGATGGGACATTAAACTTTGTTTTGATCTCAGCATAGAAGGCAATAAAATGAGAAAATAATTCAAAATAATTATTCATTAAATAAAGTCAAGTTACACGAGAGAAATCATCAACAAACATAATAAAAAATTGAAATTCAGTTCTAGACATAATAGGACATAGACTTCAAACATCATAATGTTCTAGTTTAAATGGAAAGGTAGCCTTTTATTGATTTGAGGAAAAGAAGATAAACGATAATGTTTAGTAAATTGAGAGGACTTACAATTAAAATATGATACATTATGAAACTAAGGAAAAAGTTTCTTCATAAAAGGTAAATATAGATATCGTAACCGACCATGAATTTAAAATAGGGTCAAGACACTAGAGTAGACAATGAGTCTAGGTATTAGATCATCTAAAACATAGAGATCTCTTAATTCCACTCCTTTACCAAAAGTTTTCTTCACTATAAGATCCTAAAAGACATAATAATTAAAAAAGAATGAGATAATATAATTTAAGGTATGAGTAAGCTTGCTTACATATAATAAATTAAAAGAAAATCCTAACAGGTTTAAGATAGAAGTCAAGGATAATGATGGAGTGAGATTAGCAGTGCCAGACCCAATAACAGAGGAAGTAGAGCTATCAATTAAGGCAACATTAGAGGGAGATGGATGTTTATGAAATGTAGAAAAAAATTTCAAATTACCTATCATGTAATCTGAAGCACTTGAGTCAATGAACCATAAAGAGGAAGTGGAAAGAACACATGTAGGTGTATTATCTGAGTCAACAATAGTGGTAATAGGTTAAGATGAATTTTTAGTGCTTCTAGATACTGGGTGAATTTGGTAAATTCATCATTAGACACAGTAATAGTCTTTTTAGCAGATGAGCTAGGTGTAGTAATAGCCGCGACATGAGATGAATGGGATTTTTATGACTTTTTCTATAATTTTCAGTATGTACATTTTGTGTAACCTAGATTATGATAATATCGATAAACAATTCTTCCTGCATCTTGATTTTTATTGTTCTAATTTCCTGTTCCACTTGTATTATTACTTTTATAAGATGGCTTTTTAGATTCAGATATGTTGAACCAAGGGAGGTTCCAATCTTGGTTTTGATGATAACAAAACATGCTTAATCACTAATGGTTTAAGT
>JAOXYD010135014.1:0-10870 GCA_028565735.1 Pinacopodium congolense | reverse complement strand
ACCTTTTTTCTCTTTCTCCTATTACAGATCATACCAAATTCCGTCAGAGTAAGCGAGCTAGCCATACCCATCTTCTTAAAAGCGGTAGTTCCTTGTCATTCAAAGAAGAAGTTGAAGAGAGTTCGAAAGAGTTTATAGAGGAAGAAGAAGTCAAAGAGATCATGGAGCCACAACAACGCATGTTAAAGAAGCTTGAAACTCTTACTTTTAACCTTAATTTTCTTTGTGTTAATTATCCGGATAATGAGCTGGAGATTGAGATTAAACATGGACTAATTCATGCATTTCCCATTTTTACAGTTTTCTGAGACACTAATTCATTAGAATCGAGTTACATTATCAACCCGAATAAGTTTATGAAGGAGTTACACAACACATGTTTGTGTATAAAGCCAGTGGGAGTCACTATGGAATAACTCAAGCTAAAGGCGTTTCCCTTTACCTTCGCAGAAGCAATCAAAGAGTGGCTATATGATTTACCTATTAGATTGGTCAATACCTGAGAGAAAATATAGCAGGCGTTCTTAGCAAAGTACTTCCTTGCCTTGAGAGCTACTAACATTCTGAAGGTAATCTATGGTATCTGGTAAGGCAAAGAGGAGTTATAGGACAAGTATTATAAGTGTTTTAAGAAACTTTGCAACAATTGTTCAAACCATCAGAAAGCAAACAATTGTTAATTCAATATTTATGGAAGTGTTTGTTACCTTTAGATAGGAATGTGATTGATGCTCAGAGCGGTGGAGAGCGGTGGAGTTTTGGTCGATAGGACGTTAAAGGATGCAAAGAACTTGATAGTAATAATAATAGCAAATTCCTATTATTGGAGCAACTGTAATAGTGTCTCTTCCCTGAAAAAGCAAGTGAAAGAGGTGTCCATTTCCAAGCTGAAGTAATAAGTAGCTAATCTAACTTCTTTAGTGTAGTAAGTAATTATAGGCAAAAGACCCACTCAAGCATGTGGCATTTTTGCATTAGTTGATTGTTCTACTGACAGTACCCTACCTTATAGGATGAACAGTAGGTCAATCCAGTTAAATGACTTTAAAGGCAACAGTGGAGGTATGATCCTTTTACTTCGACCTATAATCCGGGGTGGTAGAATCATGCTAACTTTAGGTATGACAACCCAAAATAAGGAAGCAACTTTAATGTGCGACCTTTTACATATCAACAACGATAGCAAATAAGATTTTATGCACCCCTAGGTTTCCATTAGGTCAACCATAGTTTCAAACAAGGTCCCTACCTCTATAGCCACCATAACTAGCTAAAGGTATGCCTTTGGAAAAAATTATTAAGAGCTTAGCTATTAATACTCTTTAATTCTAGCAGAAAGCAATGAGTGGTTTAAAGAATACGAAAAACTTGGTGAGTCAGCTTATTGATATAATGGAGCAGTTGTAAGCCCATCACTAGAAAATACTACCTAGTTAACCTGAGAAGAATCCGAGAGAAAATGTTTGCGCTGTTACCTTGAGAACTGGTAAAGAGATAGAAGGTTAAAGAAGAGGAAGGAGAAGTAAGAAGAAGAAGAATAAACTGAGCCAATAAAGAAGGAGAACAATAATCGTCCTAAGGTAAATACCTCACATCCTATGGTCACTAACCCAGTGTCTGTTCCATTCCCTTGTAGGTTAGCCAAGAACAAGTAGCAGGAAAATAAAAGAGAGATATTAAAGGTATTCCATAAGGTGGAAGTCAATATACTTTTTTTGGAAGCAATCAAGAAAGTTCTGCGATATGAATAAGTTTTTGAATAAGATGTGTAACAATAAGTAGAAATTAAAGAGAGAAGAGAAGGCCAATATAGGGGACAACATATTAGCATTCCTACAAAGGAAGCTATCCCCTAAGTGTAAAGATTCAATTATTTTTACCATCCCTTGTAAGATAGGTAATATGAGGTATGAGAGATACATGCTAGTTTTAGGAGTTTCAATCAATTTTATGCCACTTTCTATTTTTAAAGTTCTAAATCTTGGTTCTTTAACACATACTTGTGTTATTATTCAATTAGCTGACTCATCTAACACTTATCCTGAGGGGGTTATTAAGGGTGTTTTGGTGCAAGTAATCAAACTTGTTTTTGATACAAATTTTTACTTGTTAGACATAGAGGACGGGGACTCTTCAAATCCATCAACGATTTTGTTATGGTGACCATTCTTGAAGATGTATCAAATGAAGAATGATGTTTATAATGGGGTGTTGACTACAGAGTTTGATGAAGAGGTCATTCGTTTCAACATCTTCAACACTATGTGCTATCTATCGGATTGTGAGTTGGGAATTAAGTTGGATGTTATTGACTCTTTTGTCGAACATTAGTCTTTTCTTTCTACAGGTGATTCTTCACAAGTAACCTTGACAACCTCAATGGAGAAGGAGACGTATGACTATTGGAAGGATAAGTTTGAGTTTAAAGAGGGTATGAATAAAGTGGGTTGAGCTTTTCAGACATGTCCTCAATATTTTAGCAGGTACATCCCTCACTTTTTAGAATTGCATGTTTGTACTAATTGCTTTTTACCTTCTATTATGTATACACCAAAAGTGAAGTTAAAGCGCCTATTAGATCACCTCAGTACACTTATTTGGGAGCCAACAACAATTTCCTGTGATCATAATAAGTGACTTTACTGTGGTATAAAAAGAGAAGCTTGTGAGTATGTTGCTCAAGTACAAGACGACATTAGGATGGATGGTCATAGATATCAAAGGTATTAGTCTGTCTTTGTATATACATAGGATGTTTTTAGAAGAATGAGCTACACTAGTCCGTTAATTAAAAAGGAACCTCAAACCATTGATGATGGAGGTGGTGAAGAAAGAGGTGATGAAGTTGTTCGATGTGGGTGTCATAAACCTCATCTCAAATAGCAAGTAGGTAAGTCATTTATAGATCATTTCTAAGAAGTTGGGCATCACAGTGGTGCAAAACGAGAGCAAAGAAATTGTTATGACTAAAGTGTGAATGGATGTAGATTTTGCGTGGACTACTGCAATCTCAATTCAATAAGTAGAAAGGATCATTTCTCCTTACCCTTTATTGATTAGATGCTAGAGCATCTTACTGGTCATGCTTATTACTGTTTCTTGATGGTTATTTAGATTATGTCTAGGCAACCATTGATTTAGAGGAACAGGAGAAGATGACTTTCACTTGCCTATATAGGACCTTCGCCTATTTTAGGATGTCATTTGGTTTGTACGATACCTTTGTGATATTTCAAAGGTGCATGGTAAGTATTTTTTTGATTATCTCAAGAAAATTATAGAAATCTTTATAGATGATTTATCCCTTTGTCATTTTTATATATGTGAAGGTCACTTTAGGACTAAAGCAGAATGCTTGGAAGGTCTTGAAGTGTAGATTTTACTGGCTATCTTTGTTTTGAAATGTTTATGATTTTTGTAAGACTTGTGACAATTGCCAAAAAATAGGTAGGTTGAGTTTCTATCAGGAAATGTCCTAAACCTTTCTTTTGATTTGTGAATTTTTTTTATATTTAAGGTATGAATTTCATGATTTCCTTTCCTTCTTTGTTTAGATTTCAATATATTTTATTTTCTATTGATTATGTTTCAAAATAGGAGGAAGCAAAAACCACTCGAATTGACGATTCTCGAGTTGTTGCAAATTTTTTGAAATCCAACATTTTTTCTAGGTTTGAAGTTTTGAGAGCTATAATTAGAGGCAAGGGGATCCACTTTTTATAACTGGACTATCGAAGCCCTTCTTCAGAGATATCAGATGATGCAATGAGTGCTTATAATTTATCACCCTCAGACGAGAGGCCAAGCTGAGGTGTCTAACCTCAATATCAAATCTATTATAGAGAAGATGGTGAATTCTAATAGGAAGGATTATGTTTTGCTCCTCAATGATGCCTTATGGGCCTATCAGACTGCATTCAAGACTTCAATTGGAATGTCGCTATATCGAGTTGTCTTTTAGAAGCTATGTCGTATACCAGTGGAGTTAGAACACAAGGCCTATTAGGCAATTAAATAGTGGAACATGGAGATGGAGGCTGTTGGTACTTTTAGGAGATTACAGTTATAAAATTTAGAGGATTTGCATCATGAGGCATTCGAGAATGCCCAGACTTATGAGAAAAAGACAAAGTTTTTTCATGATTATAACATTTCAGAGAAGGCACCCCTATCATATCCTTTAGTTTTTGCGTCTTTTCTACTTGTGTTTTGGTTGGTTTTCATTTGAGTGTTTTATTTGCTTTTTACTTATTTTATTATAGGAATTTAAAAAATAAGCTGCAACCTTGGTTTTCATGTTTGATAGGGCCTCTTCGAATCTAAAGGAGTATTATCTTCGAATCTAAAGGAGTATTCTTGTTTCCATCCTTTTATACATGTGGTTTTTTTTAGGACATTGAAGATAATGTCCATTATAGGTGTGGGGGTGGGGAAGAAGAAAATTTTATGTACTTGAGCTTTTATAAGTCTAATAGTGATTATTTAAATATGTTGGCCCATAATGATTTTGTTTTGTAGTTGATAGTTAATTGTAGTACTTGAAGGAAATTAATGCTTGTAACTTGGTGAACTTTGCTCAACTCTTGAATGCTGTCTTCAATTTTTTTTCATTTTTCATTTTTTGAGTGCTTTGCATATGTTTAGTGACCCATTTGTATGATGTTTATTGTTTAAGTACATTTTGTATGGATTGTCATATGAATGCGTAAATGGATTTGAAATAAAATGTTGAAAAAGAAAAGAAAAATGTGTGTTTGTGTTGAATAAAAGAGCAACTTTCACTTTAGTGGCTTCAAACTAATGTACAGATTGAAATTTATGAGTGTTACTAGTAGTCATTTAAGAGGGTGATCTAGCCTAATAATCAAACACGTTCATGATAAAATGTTCACCTTCATAATAAAAAGTTGGATGACAGATCAAACAAGCCAAAAAGGAGCATTTTAATTTAGTAATTAAGGTTATTCATGACAAGGTGTTTGATCTTGCATAAAAATACTTGTGAACTCATATTGTGTTTTCTGTTATTTTTGGTTTTTTTATCATCCTTGACTAGTTTGTATGATAACCTATAAGAAATGATTTAAATGTTGGATATTATACATATTGGGTTACTTTTTCACTAACTATGTGGTTTACTTGTGATTACTTTTTTTTATCATGATAAAGTTGAAATTTTGAATTGGATTAAAGGCATTAATTGATTTTTGTTGTGCTCAATTAACTTTGGACTTCTAATTAGAATTGTTTGAGTGAAGTTAAATCATTGATTAAGGACAAGCAATTATTCAAGTGTGGGGGGATTTTAATGGGGATGAATTTTGTTATACTTTTGTATGAGAATTCTTGAATCATTGGTTAAGGAGTGTGGGGGGATTTTAATAGGAATGACTTTTGTTATACTTTTGTATGTTAATTCATTTGAATTCATCCCTATTTTTAGTTTAAAAATGCTCAATTTTTGTTATTTTTGTGTTGAATGATAGGTTTAATGTTTTGGTAGAAGTTTTGGAGCAAAAATTGTGGGGAGCTCTGTTGTCTAGAACATCAACAATGGTCTGGAGGAGCTCAATAATGGTCTATACAAACCACTGTTGAAGTTTGAAAACTGCAACTTTAACGGCGATTTAGAGCAGACCATCTTTGAGGTTATTGAACTACCGTTAAGCTAGCTGACAATGAAAAAAAAAGATAATTCAATCTTTGCGTAATCCTAAGTTTTACCCGAGACGTCATTTTTTGGTAGACATTAACATTTCCTTAAACTTTCTTCTTGTTTTTTGTAATTTCTTCATATTCTTAAAGCTTTAGGTTAGGCTTTGATTATGTTTGGATTTCAATATGCTTATTTAGTTGTTTTAGGTAGTATTGCTCTTTATTTATAGTTTTTGGATGTTTTTATTAATGTATTTTCATATTTTCACATTCTATTATGTTTATATTAGAAGTTTGATAGATTTTGAGCTTGAACTTCATGAATAATGTATGGATGCTTGATTTTAATTTAATGAATGGCTTTCTTTTCCAGATTAAGCCCTAATTTTAGTTATTTAAGCCTAGTTTTTTTAATTTTAGTTTTGTCTTTATTAATTAATAGTTGTGTGGGAGATTAATTCATTATTTTCCTTTAGTTTATGAAGTTTTTGATTGGGTTATGCCTTATAGTTGAAGTTTGTGCATTTTCTTAGGTTTTAAGTCATTTAATTTTTCTTTTTTTTCCTTATTCTTAAGTGTTAGAGGTCTTTTTTTAAATATATTTAGTTTTGGGTATTTGTATTGGCTTGAATTAAGTTGAGTGTTAGAGCAAAAACTTTAGGTTTCCATTAGATTAGTGTTGAATCTCAAATTTCATTATTTGTCTTATATTTTCCAGCATGTTTATATTAGATTTATTTTCTATTTTTATTATAAATTGGTTAAGTTTTTATGGTTTTGAAGGTATTTAATGGATGATAGGCAATTATTAGTGAGAATGAAGTTGAGTTTTTGTTGAACTAGTGGTTCTAGACTTAGGTTGGATTGAAACATATGTTTATTGTTAAGAATTAGGGATTATTGTTAGGCTTGATCACCCTCTGCATAATTCCTAATTCAATTGCTAGAATTAACACTTTTGATACGTAATAGTCATTGGCAATTTCTATAAGTAATGATGGGCAAATCAGTTTTGTAGGCAGACTTATCTAATTAGTCTAAGATTCTAATCCTTTAGGTTACATCTTTCAAGCTTAAGTGTTGGTGGCCTAAGTTAACCGTTCCATATTGTCTAACGCTTCTTTGTTATTAAACTTAGAGAGCTTTTTCTAAGTTATAATGAAGTTAGGGGTATTTCTAGAGCTTATCTTAAATAGCTTATTCTAAGTTATGGTGGAGTTAGAGGTATTTCTAGAACTTATTAGATTTACTTATCAAAGAGGACCTTAGGATTCAAGAACCTGTTTGGATCTAGAGGCTAATATGTTGGTTAGAACTCCTTTTGTTTAGATTTAAGGATCGATGATTGTCCCAGAATTTCGATGATACCTTCTACCCATTTCTTTTATATTGTTATTATTTTCCTTATATTTTGCATTATGTCCATCTCTTTAGTTGTATTCATTACATCTTAACTTATTTAGCTTTCATTGCATCAGGGAATTTTTATTTTTAATTTCCATATAAAATTCAAAGTAGCAATTTCATCTTATTTCCTTGTGGTTTGACTCTAACTTATCATACTATATAGTGTGGCCTAGTTAAGTTTATTATTTAGTAGTTGACGATGAGCTACCGCTTGTAAAATTTTGAATAATGATTTCATCTATGTCAAAAATAACATTTTATATAAGATTTATCATGATTTGAATATTGATGATAGTATGAATGTGACCATTCTTGGTCTTTTTTCAGTTGTTTTTATCATAAGTATTATTATAGAAACCACAATAACCTTTATTATTGTTATGATGATCATCATGTCTTCGTCCTCTAATATGAAATTCAATATACTTATGGATTTTTTAATTACCTTGTGTGCTTGTTTTAGAGACTTAAATTTCAACTGCTTGTTTAATGGACTTTTCAATTAACTTCTCACTCATGCATTCTTCATAAGCTTGCCATATGCCAGATAATTTGTCTAGTTCCATCTTCAACATATCATGAGCCTTTTTAATTTGCACTAAAATAAGTTCAAATTTAGGTGTAACTATAGAATTAACCAATAACTAGCTTTTCACTTTTGGCAAAATATATGGTTATAACAAAAGAAATTTGATGAAGTAAACAATTAGTTTAAATAGCATAAGGATTTGGACTTCCAATTTTAAATTATCTAATGACCATAAATGATAATATCTAATGTAAATCAGTCAATGGGACTTAAAAGCTAGTTGAAAATTGTGTCAGATTTTCTTTTGGGTACTTACCACCATGGTAATAGGCTAGCTTAATAATAGATGGCAAGTTAAAGTATTAATCTACATATGAAGAGAGAATATTGCTCTTATGGGGTATTAGAAACAAGGTATCTATGCTCCCCAAGTGTGAACTTAGCAACATGATTTTTTTAGTCCAAGGATTTGGAGACTTTGATATATTTTGCTATAGTTTCCTAGAGCATTTAATGGTGATGACATCAGGTAAGCTATCATACATTTGTTATTGTATCTTGTTCTGTATTTAAATAGATATATAATGCTATCTATCAAAATTTTTAGAACTTGGAGAATGGCTTTGATACCATTTTATTGAGAAATAAGAGAAATGAAAATTTGAAAGAAGAGTAAAGTAGTAAAAGACATAATCACTTAAGAAAATATAAGAGAGAGGATAATGATTCTTATAATGTGACTCCACTCTCAACTTTCAAAATAACATCACACTTATATATAGATATCTAAACAACCTTTGAAGTTCCTTAAATTTTAAATTTATAAGACTTTTTGACTTTCAATATTTTGGAATTCTAAACTCACATATTAACCTAAATGTTATAACTTAAGATTCTTTATAATAATAAAACTTATCATATAATAATAAATATTTAAATTTAAACTTTCAATATATCTTGTAAATTTAAATATTTTCTTATAGTAATTGCTTAAACCAAAATTAAGAGGAAAATCATGATTTGCAAAATTTGTTCTTTTTTTTTAACTTTTATTGACATCACATCTTCATAGTAGGTAAATTCTTCAAACTTTGTTTTTTTCAAACTTGGTCTCTAAATTAGTCAACTTAACTATATCCTTATCATAAAATTTCCTTAAATCTTAATAGAAATTTTCCTTCACTTCAAATCATCTTAGACGTTAGAAATCTTTTGGTCATTCACATTTTGAATTGCAAAATCATAATCATTTTTCAAATGCCTTATCACGTGTAAAGTAGTATTGAACTAAGGGAGATTCCAATCAATGGTTTTGATGATGAACAAACAAATTCATTACGTATAATTTGGTTCTGGTGAAATTTGAAGGATAAGAATATAATAATGATCATGAGCACATATTGGAGTAAAAAGAAAATGTTTTAAAATGGAAATGGGAGTTTAAGAAATATTAATATGAAGAGCATTGAAGTAAATATCAAGATAAAAGATTAGACTTGAATAGTTTTAGGTTTGTATTTTTGGATGTAAGTCTTGTTTTGATCTTTTTAATACTTGAAAAGTTTAATATTTGCATGATTATTACATTTAGGATTTTTATATAGAATTTTTACATATGCTTTGCATATTAGGCCTTGTATAAAATGTACCATGTTCAAGAGGAAATTTGGTGGAATTTTTTAAAGGAAAACCCTCTTAATGACTTAAAAGTTTTTGGAATAATATTTGAGTGATTTTAAATGTGTTTTAGTTAATTTTGATAAAATAATGTTTTTGAGAAGTTTAGAAAACTTTGAAAAGTTTTCAAAGGTACCTAAATTTCCAAAAAAAAAAAAGTATTTTGTGTTTTAACTTAATTGAAAGGTTTTAATGTTTAAAATTACTTTAGAGATGATTTGAAACTTGTGTAAACTGATTTTTGAAGTGAAAGGAATGGTCTTTAGAATGTTTGAGAGTTGTTTGGAATTGATTTTAAAATACAAATTTTCAAAATGTATTTAAAATTGCATGGATCAATACATTCTATATATTTTTATTTTAAATGAAGTGTTTTGATCACAAGAATCATTTTAAGGAACTTCTTAAACTTTTTTTAGTCAAATATTTTGTGTTTAGAATTATTTAAAAATATTTAGAACTGTTTTGATCAAATTTTATAAAGTTTTATAGAGTAATAATGGCATCCTACAACGAAGGGTTCAACGGTGCCATTTTAGTCATATTGTCTTTTCAGTAGCTAAATAGTAGTTTATAATGACACCATTATAGTCTAATTTCTGTAAAGAGTAATAATAGTGGTGAATATCAACGTTGTTGTGATGCATTATCGAGGTCTTTGATAGATGAGGTAACAATTAGTTTTTAAAGTATAACATCTTTTTAATGTAATGATTAGTTTGAGTCTCTGATAGGGTTTAAAGCTTAGAAAGTTTATAAATAAATGTTTTAAGTGATTGAACAATTTTATATGGATTATGATGATTTCAATGAATTTTTTGATGTTTTTTAATGCGTTTTTTAGTTTGATAAGTTTGAGAGAAAGTATTAAGTTTTCAAACTTACATAGATTGATTCATTGAGCCGTTATATATTATTTTGATTAAGTAAGATAGAGTGAATGTGTTTTTATTTTTGATCATAGATTAAGTTGAGTTGGTGGACTTGTGTATTAGAGTTTGTTATTAAGATTGAGATCATTGTGAAAAGGTTATTCTTCACCCTATGGAAAACAAGATTTGTCAAGGGTTACTCTTCACCCTAAAGTAAGATTTTTAAGATTTATTCTTTTCTTATTGTAATAAGATTTGTAAGGGTTGGGCTAGTTGTCACTTATTAAAAGAAAAATTATTAGATCCCCTTCACCCATGTAAAAAATACGATATATGTTCCTTTTCGCCGTTCTAAAGACAAAGTTGCAAGGGTTCCTTTTCATATTAAAAAAGATTGTTTTTATAATAATATTTCTAAATGAGATTTTGGGGAGAAGACATAAGTAAGGGGTTAGTTTTCTAAACTACTATAAAAACTAGTTTGCGTTGTCTTTTCCTTATACTCTTTCATTTTATATGAGTTTGTGATTGTTATTGAATTGTTTAAATTTAAATCATTATTTTAAATTGTCATTATAATTATCATATACATCAAATTGTGTTTAGGAATTTCATTCATTACAAGAATTGGTTTAAAGTGCTAAGCTTAAAAGGTTTTTTAACCCTTGATATCCATGTCCTCTTTAGTGCCATACAGGGCTAATATTTGGTATCAGAGTTAGTTATACTT
>JAOXYD010135003.1:0-10870 GCA_028565735.1 Pinacopodium congolense | reverse complement strand
TTGCATTAATAATTGATTGTGAATTGGATTGGTTTAGGCCTTAATTGTGCATTGAACATTCCATATTGCATTTGTTGTATGTAAGCCCTTATCTTGTGTTGATTTTGATCAAGGGTGTCATAAGCTATATAAGCTTGTATTGAAGCTCAAAGGAGCTTGGTTTAGGGGCTGTCCTTATGGGAAAAAAAATGTATAAGTTGGTTGTGTTGTAAAGCTTCTCTTGGCCATAAAAGATTGTATAATGATCATATCATAAATAGTATATCAACATCATCTTAGAATGATGCCATTATTACCTGACTACAAGGGCTATTGTACTACCTAAAAGCAAGACTAAAGAGATTTTTTAAGGGCAAATCAAAGAATTTACTTCTCAATTAACCCTAAACCTAGAGTGATCATATATAGTGGAGACAATCAAGGATTTCAGTGGTTTTTTAAAAGGTTATTCATATTTTTAGGTTCTTTGTTAATTTTTCTCTCTACTTTTGTATTAGAGACCCAAAGTAGCAAATTCAAGTGTTCCAAGACTATATTTAAGGGATTCGAGCTAATTTACAGTTGGGAAAATTCAAATTTAAGTTATATTTCATACTTTTTAATTCTTGTGTACCTTAACTCTCTATTTTTATTAATGTTTATGTGATTTTTATCAAATCTTTGTGTTTGATGAAAGTCATGTGTCGCTAAATTTATTAATAGCTAAAGGTAGAAAAGTAAATGAATTAACTATGTTCTAATTATCTTTATTATATGAAGATCTTTGTTTGTTTAAGATCTAATTGTCATTATCTATTGTAAATTGGTTATTTAGAATAGATTCTTAGGTAATTAATGATGTGAGGAATCTTCATTAATTACTAAAAAAATCAATAAACAACACACTTAAATAATTTAATGATCAAATTTTTATTGGTTATAAGGGTTTCAAATATATAAGAGCATTTCTAGGTTTGTTCTTTTGGTCTTTTATGCCTATTAGTTTAAGTTTATTTAATGATCAAACAAATAAAAATAATTAAAAGACACTAGCTTAATCATAGTTTTGTCTTACTTTGAAGAAGATACCTTAGATCTAGTCACATAGGGTTCCTGTAGTCTTAGTTAATCAATTAAAGCCTAAACCCTTAGCTAGACGTGAGAATGGTGAACCTTAGTTTCTACTTATAATCTACTACTTATGTAATAATTTAATTTATCTAGTTGTTAAACTTAGTTTATCCCGTTGATTTGAAATTTATAAATAATCATACATTGAGTGATCTAACAGTTACAATAGATCACACAAATGTGCAACTTAGTTGGTAATTTAACATCATCATTGTGCTTCTGTCCATCAAAAGTCTCTTAAATGATGCTTTACACTAGAATAACAGTGTCATTTCTTACAGTCGTTCTTTCTTTTCATCCTTTAGTAACCCCAAGGCATCCCCTATAAAAGAAAATGCCATCGTTGTAGAGTATCTTATACCTTCTGACTGCGAACGCTTTGAATTTTTGAATTGGGAATTGGAAGCCAATTTCTTTTTTTCCATAGTGGGCCTAAAATAACTAGATAACAATACATACATAAAAGGGAGAAACATAAAATGAAACTATGAAAGCAAATAACAAAAAAAGAGTAAACTAAAATGAAGGAAAACATAGATGCATTAGATTACCTTTTAACAAGAACTTCTTTAACATCGTTTAGCTAGACTAGCTCCATTTTCTCTTAAACTTATAGGCTTAGGGGTTAAAGATTATCTCCTTATCTCCCTTAAGATCATGCCATCTAAATATAGTTTCAATGGAAGTCCATTGATATTAAACATCCCTTCTGTGGATGTGTGAACTCGAATTCTCCATATGGAAAAATATGTTTTACCATAAATGATCCAAAACATTTAGACTTAATCTTACTAGTGAATAGATGCAGTCAAGAACTTTGTTTCCTTCCTCAAACTCCTTGTCATTTTGGATATGATGGTTATGTCATTTCATCATTCACTTCTTATAAAGCATATAACTGTCATATTTCATTACTCTCTATTCATCAAGTTCATTCAATTATATTTTATGTTATTTGTCTACAAGAGTAAAATCAACATTGATAGACTTAATTGCTCATTGTTCCTTGTTCTCAAGTTCAATAGGCAAAAGACAAGATTTCTTATAAATCAATCTAAAAAGCGATATGCTTATTATAGTTTTATAAGTCGTATTATAAGCCTATAAAGCATCCTCTAACATATCAGACTAATCCTTCCTAAGATGTCCTGCTATCTTTTCTAAAATTCATTTTAATTATCCTATTGTTACTTTCACTTGGCTACCAAATTGAGGATGTAAAGGGATGGCAACCTTAAGTGTAACACCATACATTAAGTACCTTTTACAAGTTGAATATTATAAAAAATATTCTCCCATATCACTCATAATGGCTTTATATGTATCAAAATGTAAAAATAACTTTTTAAGGAATTTCACTATGATCCTAGCATCTTTAGTAGGCAAAGATTGTACCTCCCTTTTAAAACCATAATTAACATCAATTAATATGTTTTGATTACAAAAAGAAATAAGAAATGCCCCATAAAATCAATACTCAAATATTAAACATTTCACACACAACAAATATAGTTTGAGGCATTTCATTGTGACAAGAGATATTATCTATTTTTTGTCATCTATCACAATAGATGACGCACTTTTTTGCATTTTAAAAGAGAGTGGGCTAGTAAAAACTTTATTTAAGGACATTTTAAGTAGATTTATTAGCACTAAAATGACCTTCTGTAAGACCTAGATGAAATTTCTCTAAAATATCCTTCAATTCCTATTGTGGATGCATCTTCGTATCACCTGGTCTATATAACCCTTAAATAAGTTATTGTCCTTATGAAAATAACATCTAACATCAAAAAATAATATCGTCCTTTATAAATACAATAAACCCTTATGTCCAACTCCTGTAACCAAATATTTACTTACATGCCCATTAAATGCATATAACTCTTCATTGGAGTCATTTATCTCTTCTTTCAATACATCCTTTGAAGGTGAATTTATAAGGCAAGTTAAGTGATATGCAGTCAAGTTTTCAACTCCCTTCTTATCTTTAATTTCTATATCAAATTCCCCCAACAACAAACTCTACTTAACCAACCTTAGTTTTTTATTATTCTTGCACAATAAATATTTATAAGCAACCTAATATGTATATACTATAACTTTAGACATAATCATATAAGAACAAAACTTATTAAAAGAACATACTACAACTATTAGTTCCTTCTCTATTGTTATTCAATATTCCTGTACATCATTTAACATCTTACTAGCATAGTAAATTGGTTTAAAGTGCCTATCTTTCATTGTCTAAGCACTTTCCCACAAGAAAATACTCATATCATATATTAGTTTAAATGGAGGATTCTAACACAGGGCTATCATGATCAGGACATGAGTCAATTTCTATTTTAAAACATTAAAGGCACTCAAACACTCATAAGAGAAATAAAAAGGACATCTTTTTCAAGAAATATAGTTAAAGGATGAGCAATCCTAGAAAAAAATAAAAACCTGTATGTCCAAAAAAAACTTCTAATTATCTTAACTAAAGGAGAAGGTATAGTTTTTTAATTACCTCTATCTTAGCTCTATCTACCGCTATTCTATTACAAGAAACCTTCTATCATAGTACCATGTCCTCTTGTGCCATAAATGGCATTTTTCCTAATTCAAAACTAGATTAGTTTCTTTACAACATTTTAATATTTTTTTTCTAGATTATGGATTCAAAATAATTAATAAAAATAGAACATTCATCCATAAATACCTTTATTATGTCTTATACCATGTCATAAAAATAGCCATTATGCATCATTAAAAAGTAATTTTTGCATTGCAAAACCTAAAGAAAATCTTTTGTGGGTAAATGCACTATATAAGCACGTGAGTGCCATCTTTTCTTGAACTTAAAACCCTATAAGAATCTAAACTCATCCTAACATTCTATCTATGAAACCGTAGTACATATTGCTTGAAAGTCACTTTAACATTTAGTTGATGAAAGGCAATGAAAAGCGGTCCCTAATTACATCATTCAATCTCTAATCGTCTATACACACTATTAAATGGATGGAGATTCACCTTATTATGATGATAACAAAACATTTTTATTACTAATAGTTGTTATGTTTAAGAGTGCTGAAAGATAGGTATATGGACGAAGTATGAGTGAATTTTCTTAAAGAGTCTTGGAGCTTAATTAGAGTTTATAAAGATCATATATAAAGACTCAAGATATTGAAGAAGTGAAATTAGTATTTATATAGGCTTACTTATGCAATTTTCACTTTAAGTTTCTCTTAGTTTGTATTTGGTTATTTAAGAGGCTTATTCATGCATATTAATCAAACATTACTTAGAATATGCATATAGGTTGCATAATTAAGAGGTATTATATGTGTTTGATATGTGTGTATGTTGAAAATCCTCTTGATGTATGAATATGTTTAAGCATATGGAAACATGAAAATGAAAGTGATAGGTTTAAGAAAGGTTGGTAAATTCAATGAACATGATTTATGCAAGTTGTATGAATAAGTATATTTGTGTGAATTAATGTTTTTAAAGGGTTTGAAATGTATTAAAAAGCATGTAAAAGAGTTTGAAATTGAGTTGGATTGTTGTGAATGTATTTTGGTCATGTTTTATATGATTCTAAGTCATTAGCGGTAGTTTTGGAGATTCAAAATAGTGTCGTTGATAACTCATATTTAAGATGTAGGTTTTAGAGTTAACCGGTAGTTCACAAAGACTTAAATGACAATGTTGTACTCCATGTTTGACTGTCATTTAAGTCACTAGAAAGCGTTTGAAGGGCTAGTTTGAACGGAAAAGTTGACAACAAATTTTATAACATTATAAAAACATTGGGAAACGGTTATGGGATGCTTTTTAGCTATAAATAGGTATTTTTAGTAATTTTTTTTCATCTGAGAAGCATGATAAACATCTTATAAGTGTTCTTAAGCATTCAAAGGTAAGTTTTTGTGAGTTTTTTGTGATGTGTTCTTATGTGAGGCATTTTAAGAGTTCTTTAATGCATATATTAATAAAGAGCCTCTTTTATACATAAAATTGAGCTTAGGTGAAATATTTTTAAGAAATGTTTGTGATAAAGTGAGGTTATTATTTAACCTAAGGAAAAAAGAAAAGGGGAAAGGTTATCTTTTAGCCATAAAAGGAACTTGTATTATCTAATATTGTATTTTTTTGTTACATTAGCACAAAAATCTCAACGAGGTTCATTAGGGATTAGATATAAGAGCAAGTAGACCATTTCAAACTAGAATAAATTGAATTGTGTCTCTCATCCCTTACTCTTTTAGTTTTAAGCATAATGTTTAATTTATTTTTATTTAATTTTGGGAATTAAAAGTGTTCTTTAACTTCCTTTTTTAACTTTTTCATCTTGTTATTTTGGTAAACTTAAGATATGTAACTTAGAAGAATTTTTTTAAGCACCTAATTCACCTTCCTCTTAGGTTCCATATAGGACTAACACACAATCTTCATCTAGTGACAATCCTCACTAGGATAAACTAGTTCTTCTCATTAGATGCCATTAGAATTCCTCCTTTCTTTGGGATAAGTTGCGTAGGACTCGCCTAAGAACTATTAAAATAGGGTAAATAACATTTGATTTTATGAGTTTAATTACCTAAACCTTTAAAACTTCCTTTTCATTTAGGCTAATCCTATGTAGTGGTTACAAAACTATGTTGTTTTTTCATCCATCAAGATGTTATGAATGCAAAAGGATGGATTGATGCCTTTAATATCTGTCATATTCCATGTAATAGCCTTCTTTTGCATTCCTAGTATCTATACTAGCTTCTTATTGTATTCATTCCTCAAACTTATAGCTATGATTATTAGAAGCACTGAATTTTACCTTAAGAATGTATAATTGAAATGCTCCCTTCAATTCCAGAATTGGTGCTTCTTTAATAAAAGGATTTAATCTCCCTTTCGTGTGTTATTCTATCTCTTTGAACTTTGTGTCTTTCACCATGCACTTACTTACTTAAAGGCACTCCACTTTCTCAATAATTAAAGGGTTTCCTCATTCAATTCCCTTGCCTTACTCTAAACACACTAACAATAGATATTGATGACTAAATTCTTACTCACATGAAGATCTAACACAATTCGTAAACTTAATAAAATAATATGCTCCATCATTAACAAGAGAATACTTCATGGTTTCAAATATTTTGAATATGAATTCTCCATCCTCTACCATTAAAATTAACATTCCTTCATGCACATTTATTATGGCTTTAGTAGTGGCTAGGAAAGGCCATCCTAAGTTTAAAGGTATATTTATATCCTCGCCTTATTAAAAATCACAAAATCTATAGGAAATATTAACTTATTAACTTTTACCACCACATCTTCTCTAATTACTCTAAGATATTTCACTAAACTATTAATTAATTGAATTCTCATACACATTGGTTTAGGTTCCCCTAAACCCAATTTCTTAGAAATTTTATAGTCCATCAAATTGATACTAGTATCTAAATCAATTGGAGTCCTATCAATTACTAAATTACCTATTAAATAAAAAATAGTAAAACTTCCTAGATCCTTGATGCTCTTAGGTAGCTTATTTTAAAGGTTGGCAAAATAGTTTGTCAGGATGTCCTTTAAAAACTTTACATATTTTAGCATATGTGAGAAAGCCTTAACAAATGGTAAGCTTATATGTAATTGCCCTTGAAGAGTTCAAAGAACTTACTAAATTGCACATCAGTGTGCTCTTACTTCAATGCTACAAGATATGGTAGCCTTGACTTGAATTCCTTTATCGAATGACTCTTCTTTCCTTTTTCTTCCTTATTTGATTTCTTTTCATTGGCTTCCTCAGAAACAACCAGTTATAAAAAGTAATCAATTTTATAAACTAAAAATTCTTAAAACAAAAAAATAAAAAATAAAAATAAAAAGATAAAAGTAATAATTCTAAGTTTTCCTAATATCACAAATAATTCCTAGTATTGGTACTAAAAATTTGATGTGCTAGTTCTAAATCTAAATTAACCTACATTTATAACCTCGCAACTTTATGCAAGTGCACTTATCATTCCAATTAGTATATTAGTGAGTTGAGTGTCATTTCCCATGAGGATGTAGGTGAATACTAGTATAAACTATGGAACTATTATTTAACCTAACAACAATTGATTATGAAATTACATGTGAAAATTAAAATTTAATTACTAACTAACAAATAATTAAACTGGCTAAAGTATGCAAAGAAGAATAGAAATACAATTATTTTAAGTTATCTAGTTTCGGAATCCTCTCATACTTTTCTTGTATTAAGAAAAATTATTTAGTCCAAACAAAATATCTTCTCCGTTATTAAAATCTGATCATGCAAAACAACATAGATAATTTGCTAGAAAATAAATCTCTTAAATTAAATGGAAAATGTCAATCTCATATAATAGAATTCTTTGAATCTTTTTATCTAGATAATAATAAGCATTCAATATAAAGTTCACATAAATAAAAATTAAGAGCACGTAATCTATTTTAGCATTTTCTTTAATTTCAGGGAACTACAAAAAGTAGCCCACAATTTCTATTTCCTCCATTAAAAGTGAGTACAAGACATTAACAAACACATTTGAACTTATTTGAATTCAATCTCGTTTGTGTGAGCTACATGTTCTGCACTTCACTTCACTCATCTTGTGGTGTAATAATGTTGGTGCAATATATTTAATTGTAAATCCTATTGAATAGTCAGGCAAAACGCATTAATATTGATTGTCATTTTATTCTCGAACAAGTTGATAAAAGGAATATACAAGCTCATTTTCTTTTTTTTTAGTAAGATAAGAGATAAATTTACCAAATCGCTAGGGACCCATCAATTTTAGCATCTTTTCTCCCTACTTTGCATGTTTTTTTTTTCCCTATTGGAAACATCCAAAAACCTAGAAGTTAAACAGCTAAAAAGAATAACACTATTTTACTCTCTAGGCCAGTTGTCTTTCTACTTTTGGCATATGGATGAAAAAACAAAATTAAAAAAATGGTGCAATTAAATGGTATCATTCTACTCTCTGTCAAGTATTGTATTACTTCGATTTTGAAGAAAATATTACTCCCATCATCTTATAGGACGGTGTTAAGGGCTTAAGGCATAGAATCTTCTTTGATATAGGCAGTATATTTTTTTTGTAAATGTTACCTAATAATAAGTGTTATTATTTGATTACCTAATTATAAGTGTTTTCATATCCCATTCTTTTCTCACTTAAGATCTTATTTTTATAAATAGTAAATGTACATTTATGAAAATCAATAAGAAAAAAACCCTCCATTGTATTCTCTATTTTTTTACATGGTATCAAGGCTAATGGGTGATAATAAAATAATTTCCATACCCACCATTCCATCCTTTTCCATTGCTTCATCTTCTACTTCTTCACATTTTTCTTTTGTCATCAAATGATAACAACTATAATTAGGGAATATTTACATTAAACATATGTTTAATATGTCAAAGAATATTCTATACCTTAACAAAAGAAATTAGTTGCTAAAGAAAGTATAAAAATAGCCTATTGCAATGCTAATGAGTAGATAGCAAATATATTTAATAAGGTGCTTCCTTTAGTTAAGTTTGAGTACTTAAGAAATATGTTAAGTGTTGTAAATTTCTACATTATGGGGGAGTCTTGAGGATAATGCAGAATTTACAGTTTATTGAAGATAATGTAAAATTGTATAGTTAGCATGTGTTTATTTTTAATCAATTAGTGGTTGATATTTTTTCATATTTAGTCGCTAACATTTAAGTTGTTAATTTATTCAGATTTAGTTTAAGATTTTATAAGATTATAATTATTATCAATTTTTATTTAATGGACATTAATATAAATAAATCTTGTGCCTACAACCTGTTTGATAAAATTCATCTTCATTTTTTGCCCCTCTATTTTGGTTATCTTAGAGAGAAGTTTGTAACAATCAACAAGTCCCCTGTTTTATCAATTTTCAGTGGCAGAGTACACTTGCACGCATGTTCAAATGTCCTTCTTACCTTAGTGTACTCCACACGTCCTCCTACAATAAAGGTTTTAAAGAATAAGATTTGTATTTCTTCTGTAACTTAGTTGTCTCATTTTAAGCGTAATATAAAAAATCATAAGAATAGTTTATTAATATGTGTTGTTGTACTTTGTTTCTTGCCAATAATAAAAAAAATGGGGATTTCACCTATAGAGTGCCTTCTTTTGGTTACTTTTTTTTTTCTTTGCACCTTAACCCTTTGAATTTGCAGAATTAGCCCGTTGTATATCATGCTTATGAATCTTCAAACAGATTATGTAAGAAACTGAAGAAACATGCTGAATTAGCAATGAATAATCAAACAAAAAAACTGTGATGCCCCTGGAGGAGCCCCATGTGGTCCTCCCTGGGTAAATATGTAAATTTATTTTTGGATCTTCTATAGATAAAAACATCTTAAACTCTAAAAAATCATTATTTTATCCTTTTTTCAATTTAAAAAATTACAATTATATTTTTTAAGGTTAAAAATTTAAGGTTTTCCAAATTCTTATAAAATTAAAAAATACACAAAATCAATAAAAATACACAGAAATAAAAACAAAAAATGTAGACAAAAAACTAAATTAAACCGATCTTAAGATTTTAAAATTTAATGTTTTTAAGATGAAGTAATTAAAACCAGGTGAACCCTCAAGGCAAGCAACTGGGCCTAAGTAGTGGCTTCTTATTCATTCCCATAAAAATATATTTTTTAACTTTTTGGAGTTAACTATGCAAGTATATTAGAAGCAATTATAGCTTTTACAAAGTTATCCAAATAAAAAAAAATATTTTTTAGAAACTTACAAATCAAATATTTAAATTAAAAAATTTTGGGTTCCAATATCTTATATATATATATATATATATGACATCTTATTAGCCTTTCAACAACTGCGTACATTTTTATTGATTATTGAATTAAATTCATTCAAATTGAGCAAGTTCATATATATATATATATATATATATATTCATCATAAGAGATTAACAAAAAATTTTAAATTTTTTGGGGAAAAAATATAATGAAATTAATAAAAAAGGGTGCCACTGCTACAAGAAATAGAAGCTAATACTAAAGAATACAATTGTGTTCAGGGACTATTACGAAGAAAAGTAAGCTGATAAGGGAGTAGAGACTCAAGGCAAAACAAGCAGATAATAGGGAATACACATTGTTCAGGGACTAGTGCTAAGGAAAACTTGTGAGAGACTAGAAATACAAGGCAATAGAAGAAATATATTCGTAGACTATCATTAAGAGGGATTATGGCAAGTTCCAGTGAAGCTTCAGGCAAGGAAAGGGATCGATACAAGTGAAGCTAATAATGATAAACTCTCTGATCCAATTAATAGTTCTACTGGACAGTGTGTCTAGGTCCTGGTTAATGCCTTAATATATTCTAGCATTCCTTTCCCACAAAATTAAGTAGACTGAACATCCAAATGTAATTTTGAGTATAACATAGTCATTAAGACAAAGTTGATGAGGAAGAGCAGCCCAGGTCCTGGATAGCTTGTGATGTACCATGAGTAAGAGTAAAAAGGAGGTTCTAGGGATACTAGGAGGTTTTAGTGTAGGACTTGCCTCCCTTGCCTCCTAATTCTACAAAAACACCCCTCTGTATTAAAGGGACCACATGGGTCAGTGGAGCCTAACTTCCCAAGTTTTTCCTTTTCCCAGAGAGAGAGAGAGAGAGAGAGAGAGAGGCTGTAGGAAACTAAAACAAAGACATTTCGCCGTGAA
>JAOXYD010134992.1:0-10870 GCA_028565735.1 Pinacopodium congolense | reverse complement strand
AAGGAAGAACAAGAGATATGGAAGTTACAAGACCTTAGTTAGGTTAGCTTGCATACAATTATAAGTTTCACTTATTGTCCAATTGACTTGGGGGCTTATATTTGATCATGCATTGCATGTAGTTACTTTTAAGTTGCGTAAAGCTTCATATCATAGCAAATCAACTATTTTAAAGTTATTAAATCATGTTGATTTGATATATGGTATAAAATTATGTCTTAAAGACTTTTTTGAAGTCCTATTCTATGTTAGGATAATGTTTGGAATTCCTTGGAATTGTTTTGAGTCATATTTTTACAATTTAGGAGTTAAACAAAGGTCGTTGTTTAACTCCTAACAACCGCCATTTAACCCTCTGTCCGACGACTCTTTATTTCCTTTCTTGGAATTAATTTATGTTTTGTGTCTAAATGGCTAACAGATATGGTTAATAACAATAAGGTGAAAAACCATCCCTAATACACTTCTGAGCCTCCATACACGTTAAACACACATTTTCAAGCTGCCTAATCTTAATTGAAAGATCAATCTTCCTTATCTCACCAAGCTGTATCTATTCTGCACTGTTTTGATTTTCTTTTATCCCTATCCACTTTAATCAATTTTTTTATCTATGAGACTATTGTTTTCTATTAGAACAAGTTTTTAAACTTTGAGTGTTCATATTTTTTATTTTTAAGGTGATTATTTTGATAGATTAGAGTTTGAACTCTCATTTACATCAAAACAACTTCTATTTGTTCAAGTTTGTCTTGAATATTGTTTCTTGAAATCTTAATCTATTTTTAAAATCATAAAATTAGTGTTTTCTATTTACTTAAGGTTCCTACAAGTTGTTTAATTTTTTTTCGATTTTTGGAAGAATATTTCATAATTTTTTAGCCTAATCATTTCAGATACACTGAAACTATCCAAGTTTTTATATTGTTATTTTAAACACGGTTCTTGATTATTTAATCTACTCTTAAAATCATGAAATAATTATTTTATGTTCACTTAAGTATCCTAGAATGTGGTAATATTTTTTTCAAATTTTTGGAAGTCATATTAATTTTTTAAAAAATTAATTTTCCAAATACACCTA
Organism: Pinacopodium congolense; assembly: GCA_028565735.1. Classification (NCBI taxonomy): domain Eukaryota; kingdom Viridiplantae; phylum Streptophyta; class Magnoliopsida; order Malpighiales; family Erythroxylaceae; genus Pinacopodium; species Pinacopodium congolense. The sequence continues at coordinate 9,786 of JAOXYD010134992.1, read as the reverse complement.
AACTATTTATATTTTTCTATTCATGTAATAACTTCATCTTTTGATTATCTAAACCATTTTATGGTGTGAAAACTTGTTTTATTAGTTTTTTTATGATCTCATGATTATCTAGGTATTTTGATTTTGATTTTAAACACTTATATCTTTTTTTTTTGGTCCAATTTTGAGGACTTCTTTATATTGTTAAATTTAGTGCACTTACTTTCATTCATATATTTGAGCATCTAAATTCGAATTGTTTGTTTCAAAATCATTATTTCCTATTTCATTAAGTCTTTGGAGCATTATTGACTATTTAATAAAATTTTTAGAGGCCTATTTAATTGTTTGGAAGTATTTGTTTTCATATCCATAAAATCTGTCTAGGTTGGTTTATGTGAATTTTCATATTATAATTTATCCATCATTCACACTTTTAGTGTATCAAATCTATCATATTAATTTTTTTAAAACATTCATCAATGTCACTAATCATTCATATCATTTATAAAACCATTATATCTCTTAGTTTGATTGTGGTTTAAGTGAAACACATCCATAAGTCTTCTTAGTTATTAGAAAAGGGGTTATTTGCATTGTTGGGTTGGTTAAGTGTGTCAAGGCTCCTCTTTGCCATATAAAGATTGGTCATAAGGTCTCTCTTCACTTTAAACAAGAGGATTGGTTGTTGTGAAAGCTCCTCTTTGCCTTAAAAGAATTGGATTGTAAAGGCTCCTGTTTGCCTAGAAAAAAATTTGTCTTGTACGGGTTACTCTTAACCCTAAAAAAGATTATATTTGTTTATTGTTAGGGTTATTAGTAAAGAAAAATATCCAATAAGTAGTTAAAGAGGAGACGTAGTCTATCTTTAGGGTAGTTTAACTTCTTCAACAAACCTTTTGTCTGTCTCTTCTATTATCGCTTTACTTATTACTTATTGTGTGTTATCAATTTGGCATTAAATTATGCATATCTTATTAAATTGAATTGGCTTGGGTGGTAAGTTTAATTTGATAAGAAAGTTTTTTAAGACTCAATTCCCCCCCCCTCTTGAATGCCTTTAGGGCTTACAATTGGTATCAGAGCTTAGGTCTCATACTTGCATTAGTTTCTAGCGAAACTGTGAGTAAGCATCCGTTATGGAACATCTAGTAGGTTCATCTAGTTATGAGGGTCAAAGCATTAGTAGGGTAAGTTTCTTTAATGGAAATGATTACATGTATTGGAAAATTAGGACGAATATTTTCCTTTAAGCCAAAAATGCTAAATTATAAGATATAACGAGTGAAGGGCCATACATTCCTACTAAGATAGATGATGAGCTCATCGCAAGCTATCAATTAATAAATACCTAACTACATAAACTATGAAGTAATGATGAGCTAGGGTAGAACCACAGAGAGTTGGGATGAAAATGTTTTTTCAAATGTTTTAAGGAAAAGAAAAATAAAGCATCCAAAAGAGATGAAAGTAAGATAAACTAAGGTGAAAAAGACACAAACAAAGAGACAAACACAAACACAAACACAAACAAAGAGAAAAACATAAAGAAAATTTAGAAAAGATGAATATCAATAGCAAAGAAGTGGGATGGAGATATCTTTAGGATTTTGAGACGATCATTAATCCTTGAATCTAAACAAAAGGTACTCTAGTCATTGTGCTAGCTTATAGGTTCGAATAAGCTCTTAAGCCCTCAGTTCCTTTAAATTTGACAAATATAACAAGATCTAGTAATTTCCCTATCCCCATCTATTACCTAGAACAAGCTCTCTAGATTTAGTAGTGAAGATGCTTTAGGTATTAAGGAATGACTAACTTAGGTCAACTACTTACAAGCTCGGAAGGTGTAACCTATAGATATGGAACCCTAGGTGAGTTGATTAAGTATCCTAACAAATTCAACTAACCTATTGCTACTTTCGGGAATTGCTATGGACTATTACGTATCATAGACTCAACCCTAGCTTTTGTATTAGAAAGGTACCTAAAGGGTGATAAAGCCTAGAGATAACTCTTAATTCATGACATTTAACTTAAGTCCCAAACCAACCTAGACAAACAAGCACCAAATTAAGTATAAATTCAACTTCATTCTCACAATTTTCATCCTTTCATCCTTTAATATCTCCAAACCCCTAATAATACTAACGACACATATTAAAACTACTTAAAACAAAGATTAAATGAATATAAATCATAGTTACTTAATTAAAACAAAAGCTGGAAAATTAATGATAAAGAAGGAAGTTACCATTTAACACTTTACCTAATGAAAACCTAAGTTACTTCAATTAATAAGTAATTTTCTAGAACTTAATTAACTAAAACTTAATTTAGCATTTTAAATAAAAATTCCAGATTATAAAAATTAAACAAAAATTTAAATTTAAATGAATTAAAGCTTAAAAACATGCATAGAAACTAACTAATAAACATAGATGAACTAAACATTCTATAGTTAAATGAAACTCTTTGAAATAAAACCCTTAAACAACTTAGTACTTAATCAAGGTAAATTTGAAATTATCATTCAAGTTTGAAAGAAAATCAATGTTGAAAGAGCTAAATGAAACAATCATTGACAGTTAAGCAAAACAAGACATTCGAACTATGGAAAACAAAACAATGCATTCGGTCATACATGAGAAAGCAACGAAATCAAAGCTAAGCTATCTAGTGTTTAGACATGAACATGCAAAACAACTAAAGTCATACCAAAAAATTGAATTTTGATAAAATAATAACCTAAAATGACAAAATGGAAAACAAAATTAAGAGAAAACTTAAGGAATGTAGCCGCAATGGTTAACTGGAGATGAAGCTCCTCTCCATGTGCATTTGGCTTCACCCATTGATGTCTCCAAGCTAGTTATTGTTCACCAAGCGATGAGCAGCCGTCCCTCTCCTAAGCCAAGGCTAGAAGAAGACAAAAATAGCCTGCCATTCTCTTGGTTGATGATGTTTCCCTCTCACTTTTCTAGCCCAAACTCATGAACTCTCCTCCTCTTGTTTCCTTTATTTTGTATCTCTTATTATACAGCTGTCAATTCTCTAAGTGTCTATTGTTTTTCATCCCTCCTTTTTTGTATAGCCACCAACTCCCCAAGTCACTCTTGTCTATAGGTCTTTTCTTCATTAAACACATATGCACGTCCTCCCATTTAAATGCTGCTATTTTGTGCTTAAAAGAAAGTTAGACGTGTGATGGATGAGCTAGCCATTTGTCTCTAAGTTTAATGTCATATTCTTCAAGTATTGAAGTCGTTTTGAAGCTCTATAATTCAAAACCAACATTTATGCTCTTAATGCAATTGCAAGCTTCCTCTGCTTTACTTCAAATTACTTCTAATCTTCTTCTTTTCAATATAAATTTGTGCCTAATAATTAAATTTGCATCAAAACATAATATAAACACAAAATAAGAATTTAAGAAAAAAAAGTTGAATTCATATTGAAATACATATAAAAATATCATATAATTCAACCCTATCAATAGAAAATGGTCAAAAAATTCGTAAAGTGAAAGATGAGTGGAATATAGAAGATGAAAGACAAGTTTCACTAAACAACAGAGCAATTCATATTTTGTTTTGTCCACTAAGTAGAAATAAATTCAGCAGAGTATCCATATGTGAAACAGATAAAGACATTTGAAAAATATTAGAAGTCACTCATGAAGGTATAAACCAGGTAATGGAGAGTAAGGTGTCTTTGCTCATTCATTAATATGAATTTTTTTCAATGCATCATAATGAAACTATCTCTTCCATGTATGCTAGATTCATTGATACCATAAATGCATTAAAAGGTCTAGGAATATCATATTAAAATGTTGAACTTATTAGAAAGATTTTGAGGACTTTACCAAAAGAATGGGAGGCAAAGTTGACCACCATTCAAGTGGCTAAAGACCTTAACATTTTACCTTTGGATGAATTATTAGGTTCATTGCTCGCTTATGAGATGATGATGAAGGAGTCAATAGCCAAAGAAGAGGATTCTTCATCAAGAAGAAAGAATTTCGCATTCAAAGCAAAGAAAGTGGAGTCAAGTGAAGAAGAAAGCCCTTCGGAAGATAATGAGGATGACATAGCACTTCTCACTAGAAGGTTCAACAAGTTCTTGAAGAAGAAGGAAAACTTAAAGAAAAGAGAGCAAAGTAAGTATGATTACAAGAAAAAAAATCCACTAATGTTGTTTGTTTTGAATGTAGGAACCCAGGTAAATTGAAGAGACATTGCCTACTACTCAAGGAGGATGAGAAGGATGAAAGAATTAGAAGCAGGGAGAAGAAGCATAGGAAGGGAAAGAAACCTTGAAGGCCTTGTGGAAGACCAAAAGAACATAGCAAAGAGAAAAATCTGAAAATGAAAGCTCCAAGCTTTTCTTCATGGTCTTTGATGATGATGTACCATCTTCTTCCCACTCTAATGATGATGAGAATGAAAGCATCATTGTCAATATTAGATTGAGTTATGAGGAATCGGTTAAAGTCTTAGAGTATACTACCTTGAGAAGGTGGAAATTATCCTCTAAATATTAAGAATGCATGAAATCAATGAATGATTTTAGAATAGAAAATGAGAATATGTAATGGTGTTATCTATAATCGAAGCAGAATATGTAATGGCTGGTAATTGTTGGGCATAAGTTCTTTGGATTAGACAACAACTTAGAGATTATGGTATGAAAATATCAAAGATACCCATTAGGTGTGATAACACCAGTGTCATTTGCCTAACTAAGGATCCAATTCAACATTCAAGAACTAAGCATATCGACATAAGGCATCACTTTATAAGAGATCATATGAATAATGGTGATATTGAATGGGAATTTATGGATACACACCACTAGTTGGCCAATATATTTACTAAAAAAGTGAGTGAGGATAGATTTTGCATGATAAGGAGAGAATTAGGCATGATGGACAATGCATCTCTTTGATTGGTATGTGTTCATGAAAGTTTTGCCCCTCTTTATTGATGTTCTCATGCATGTTTTTAGTTATTTTTTATGATGTAAAAAAATGAGAAAGATGTATGTCATAATGTTATTATATTTAAAAGTGTAATTGATTTATGGATTTCATATAGTGAGGGGGAGCTTTAAAAAGATGATTCATGAATTAAGGGGGAGCATTAGTTGATTTTGGAATGATTAAAGATATGTGTTATGAATTTATCATCTAGAAATGTGCTTTATTCTTTTTTTATATCACATCTTTTCTCATCATCAAAAAGGGGGAGATTTTTTAACCAAGAGAGGTTCTAATCATAGTTTCGATGATAAAAAAAAAAATTATTACTAATGATTTGAGTTTTCATTATGAAATTCAAATATAGGTTTATTTCTAGATGATTTCGTATGGAAAGCTTGAAGTTAAAGGAAGAACAATAGATATGGAAGCTACAAAAACTTAGGTAGGGTATCTTGCATACAATTATTAGTTTAACTTATTGCCCAATTGACCTAGGGAGTCAAATTTGATCATGCGTTGTATGTAGTTACTTTTAAGTTGCATAAAGCGTCACATATAGCAAATCTACTATTTTAAAGTTATTAAATTATGTTGATTTATTATATGGTCTAAAATTATGTATTAAGACTTGTTTAAAGTCCTATTCTATGCGAGGTTAATGTTTGGAATTGTTTGGAATTCTTTTTAGCCATATTTTTGCAATTCAAGAGTTAAACATAGGTTGGCAGAGAGTTAATCGCCGTCGTTTAACTAATAGCACTAACCGTTTAACCCTTTATCTAACGGCTCTTTGTTTCCTTTCTTGGAATTAATTCATGTTTTGTATCTAAACGGCTAAGGTTAATAACAATAAGCTGCAGAACAATCCTTAATACACTTATAAGCCTCCCTACACTCTAAAAACATGTTTTCAAGCTCCCTAATATCAATTGAAAGATCAAAGTTCCTCATCTCTCCATGCTATCTCTGTTCCACACTGTTTTGGTTTTCTCTTATCCCTATCCACTTTAATATTTTTTTATGTGCGAGACTATTTTTTTCTGTTATAACAAGTGTTTAAGAGTTTGAGCATTCATAGTTTCGATTTTTAAGGTGATTATTTTGGTATATTAGAGGTTGCACTCTCATATACATCAAAACAGTTTCTGTTTGTTCTGGTTTGTCTTTAAAATTGATTAGGGACATCTTAATTTGTTTTAAAAATCATAAAATCAATGTTGTATTTCACGTAAGGTTCCTAGAGGTTGTGTAAGTTTTGTTTCGATTTTTCAAAGAATATTGCATAGGTTTTGAGTGTGTTGTTTTTAGATACACTGAAATTGTCTAGGTTTTCTATTGTTAATTTGAACCTGGTTCTTGATTATATAATCTATTCCTAAAACCACGAAATAATTATTTTACATTCTCTTAAGTGTCCTAGAGTGTGTTCAATATTTTGGTCCAATTTTTGGAAGTTCTTTTCAGTTATTTTAATTTTTTTTCTCTAGATACACTAAAATATTTCTATTTTTCTATTCATGTGTTAACTTTGTCTTTTGATCATCTAAATCAATTTATGGTGTGAGTATTTGTTGTGAATAGTTTTTTTTTATGATATCAAGATTATCCAATGCTTGTTGTTTTATTTTAAGCACTTATATCTTCTATTTAAGGTCCAAGGTTGAAGACTACTTTAAACTATCCAGATTTAGTGCACTTATTTTGATTAATATATTTGAGTATCTAAATTTGAATTGCTTCATTCAAAATCATTGTTTTCTATTTTTTTAAGTCTGAAGACAATTATTAACTACTTAACTAAATTTTTAGAGGCTTATTTCTAGGTTTGGAAGTTTATGTTTTTATATCCATCAAAATATTTCTAGGTTTTGTTTATGTGAATTTTCATATTATAATTTTTTCCATCATTCACGTTTTTAGTGCATCAAATCTATCATATTAACTTTGTTTCAACATTCTTCAGTGTCATTGATCATTCATAGTATTTGTAAAAGCATTGGAGCACTTAGTTTTATTGTGCTTTAAGTGAACCACATCCATAAGTGTTCTTAGTTAGTAGAAAAGGGGTTATTTACATTGTTGGATTGGTTAAGTATATCAATGCTCCTCTTTTCCATATCAAGATTGGTCATAAGTTTTATTTTCACCTTAAACAAGAAGATTAGTTGTTGTGAAGGCTCCTCTTTGCCTTAAAAGATTTAGGTTGTAAAGGCTCCTCTTTTCCTAGAAAAAGATTATATTTGTTTTTTATTTGAGTTATTAGTAAAGAACAATATCCAACAAATAGTTGGAGAGGAGACGTAGCTTATTTTTCGGTAGGTAAATTTATTTAACAAACCTTGTATCTCTCTCTTCTATTCTCACTTTACTTATTACTTGTTGTGTGTTCTCAATTTGGCATTCAATTATAAATATCTCATTATATTGAATTAGCTCGGGTAGTAAATTTAATTTGTTAAGAAAGTTTTTTTATGACTCAATTCACTAGCCTCTTGAGTGCCCTTAAGGCTTAAAAATGAAAACTAAGTTCTTATCCTTCCACTATCCTAAACCACATCTAAATTCTTGGTAACTAGCATCATACATGATCTTAGACTATAGAGACCAATTTGGTGAGGTTATAACTAGTGTTGAGATCAGTGCCATCTTTAGCTTTTCAAAATCATGAAAATAGTTAATATCTAAATGAAAAGGTAAATGAAGTGGTGGTAGAATCCTACATGTCCCAAAAATGCTCTTACACCCTTGAAGTTCCTTAGTGGTGGAAGTTTCTCAATGAATTACATTTTGGACTTATTAGTGAGTGGTCGCTAAATAACAAATTTACCTAGCTAACCTAACTCTATAGCCAAGGTAATTTATGGTCGATCCCAAAGGGAGTTAGGATATGCTAAAGCTACTCTAATATTGCCTAAAAAGGAGAGAAAAAAAAAAAGGAAAATGCTTGGATACGGAAACATTAAACTAAACACTAAAGACAATTAACAAAAAAGAAACAAATAACAAATATGAGAAGCTAGGTGGAAGATAAATACGAGATTCTGGGTTTATAATCAATGCTTGAAATAGATAAATTGTGATTGGTATAAGATGCTAGCCTATAGACATAAACGAGCTTTTGTATCCTATGTTCCTCTATTTTTAGATAAGTCCTATACGATAGAAAAATTATCCCTAACCACAAAGTAGCTTAAAATAAGCTCTCTAGATTTAACGGTGTAACAGCTTAAAAAACTAAGGAATGACTAGCCTAAGCCATAGTCACACAAGCTCGGAGTATATAAACTAGAGGATTATAATCCTAAACTAGATTGATTAAGTTTACTGAAACATTCATCTAACCTATTGCCACAAATAATTACGTATCACAAGCCTCTACCTAGCAATTGAATTAGAAATCATACCTAAGATAGCTAATTCTAAGCATTAATTCCTAATTCATGACATTTTACCAGAATTCCAATTTAGTCCTAACCTAAATTACAAAGTCCAATAAATTCCTAATCAATTCTCATAATTATTCATCCAAAATTCTATTAATCTCTTCCAATCCAAGACTAAATTAGCTAAACATTACAAAAATAATTAAAATAGAAAATAAACAAACTAATAACGTAATAAGATAAAACAAATAAATGGATGGAAAATAAAATAAAACACAAGAAATTAACAAACTAAAAGCTAGAAAATTAAGAACAACACTCAAACTAACCAAAACAAAGAATTATATTAATAAATAACAATAACCAAGGTTCAACACAAATATTTAAAAAAAATACAACAAAAAATAGTAATATTTAAGGACTAAAATATGAAATAAAGAGTGCAATAATGAAAAGAGCAAGAATAAGGTATAAATTTAAGAAAACAAACTAAACTACACCTTAAGAAAACTAAAGGAAGATGTTGAACCAAGGATGGTCCCACTTTATTTTGGTAATGACAAAACAATCTTTATTACTAATGTATGTGTTTTTAAGTATGTTTGATAGATATGTTAGATTGATCGATCAAAGAGTCTTGAAGAAGAAATTGAAGAATCAGAAGAAAACTCGAAGTTTGAAGAAGAAATTTAGAATAAGTTTTTATTTTGGCTTATTTTATGGTAAACTGTACTTGCTTTTATTCTGGTATTCTTAAGAGGCTTTATTTAACTGTCCATACATACATGTTTTAGAATATGCATATAGGTGCATGGTGAGCTCATCGTAAGCTACGAAAGAATAAAATTACCTAACCTACCTAACTAAATAGCTAGGGCAAGTGAAGGTCGATCCCACAGAGAGTTAGAGTGAATTGCTATCTCTAATGATGCCAAAAAGAAAGCAAAACCCTTGGAAGCAAAGACATCAAAACTAAATACTAAAGATAATTGATGAAACAAAGACAAATAAAGAAGAAACAAACAAGAAATACGAAAGTTGGGCGGAACATATACCAGGAATTATAGACTTATAATTGATCTTCGAAATATATAACTTACGATTGGTATAAGATGCTAGCCTATAGGTTCAAACAAGCTCTCAAACCCTCAATTCCACCATTTTTAGATAGGTCTTATACGATAGAAAACTTATCCCTAATTACGAGACAACCTAGAATAAGCTCTCTATATTTAACGACGCGATAGCATTAACAACTAAGGAACGACTAGCCTAAGACACAAACTCACAAGCTCAAATTGTGTCACTTAGAGAATTAGAATTCTAGGCTAAGATGATTAAGTTCACTAACAAATTCAATTATCCTATTGTTACCTATGGAAATCACTAGGACTATTGCGTATCACAAGTTCATTCATAACAATAGAATTAGAAATTAAA
>JAOXYD010134981.1:0-10870 GCA_028565735.1 Pinacopodium congolense | reverse complement strand
TTGATAAAACCTGAAAATCTGAGAAAAAAAGGATAATCTGAGTTAGGAAACCCCCTATGATGGTTTAGGAACTCAGATACACGTCTTATCATCAATCTCTAACAAGCAGCAACTTAAAATACACAATGTAACTCGAATTATAAGTGTTTGAAGCTTCAAACATCTAACAAAATCTAAGAGAGAAGGAAGAGCTTCTCTATCTAATGTTAGATTTGAATTTTGCTAACTTTTTACATGTTAATGTTGTTTTCCCTTGTGTTATGCAGCCTTTGAAGTCTCCCACATATTCTAGATGACAAAGGGGATAAGCTGGAGACATGTTACAACTGTAATTGTAGAGATTTGGAGTTGAAATTGTTGACTGCACCTGTAATGCCGAGTTGACTTCCCTTCAACGGTGATCTAGCAAGGTGCCGTTGAGGGTCAAATGCTATCTCTTAAATGGCACCTTGATCATCCTTCACCATGACCCTACAAGGTTGTTGTTGATGGACTAATTTAATCCATTTTCTTCTCCTTTTTACTCCAATCTTTATCATCCAGCTTCATCCTGCACATTAAACATAATAAAACATAAATATAAAAATTAAACACTGAATTAGGGGTCATAATTCAATAAATTAACCATTAAAACTCTATCAATTTGACCCTTAACAATTCCCCCACACTTAAGTATTTACTTGTTCTCAAGGAAATTAATTCATCATCAATTTCATAATAGGATATAAAAATAGGAAAAATCAATTCAAAAGTAACACACAATTATTGAAAATGGTTTCTTGATCCTTCAAAAATATTGACACATGGAAATGTTATATGATTAATAAATCATATCAAATTGAAAATGCATTTTTCATTCTTTTTCAAGCTTCAACCTTAATCCAAAAATCAATTCCACATGTAGAAGGAAAATAACTAAGTTTAATGCATCATCTTTTCGACATTTCCACATTCTTGAAAGCAAAAATTAATTAATCACATAATTAATTAAATTCGTAAGTAATTAGTTGAGAGGTCGCTATAGTCTTTTTATGCGAAGGTGAATATTTTGCCATGAACAACCCCTGGTTACATAACTTTTTCATAATAACTTAATCGACTATTAGTCTCACTCATAACTTCAAATCTTATATACATCTATATTTATTATTTTTTTCTTTTCTTTTTCTTACTTTATATATATATACACACACATATACACAAGATTAGAAATCAGAGGAGTGATTCTACTTATTTATTTAACTAATTAAGAAATTATTATATGTATTTATAAATATATTTATTCTTTTTGGGGTTATTTCTAATTCTTTTTCTTTGAATGATAAAAGAACCTTAAAAGAAGTTACAAAATTACTCAAAAAATAGCATTTTAAATGTGGAATATCATTCTAATCATTAGGTATCTTCCTTCCAAATTATGAAATGAAGGCATTTAGTCATTAATAGTCAAAATTAATCAGATAACATTTCAAATTGTCAAAATAATTGAATTCAAATGAAAGCATCAACAATAAAAAGGATCAAAATCGAAATTTTTTTTCACAATTTATAAACTATGATGAAAGTGATGATAAATCAAATTATTATCAAAATAAACAAAACTCAAGTTAATAAATAGATCAATAAGATAAATTTGTCCCCCACACTTAAAATAAACATTATTCTCAATGTTTAAAATAGAAAATGAAAAGCATAATGTAGGAGAGTAAGGAATGAAATACACCGGTTTAATACAGACATGAAGATTTGTTGGTGTAATAGAATGGATGTGCAGGAATTGAAATCAGAAAAAAAAACAACGTAGAGCAATAGCCAAAAGAAGCTCCACTTGTATAAATATGGAAGTAAATTACATCAAGGAGCAACATATATAAAAAACAATCATCAGAATTAACTGAAAAACGTTATCAACCCACACTTTGAAAGGGAAATCTACACTACTAAGTTGAAACAACAAAAATGAATAATTAAAAGTACTAAAAAGAAGGGTCATCGACATCCCGTGATCACTGATAATCCTTAAGACACCTAACTCAGGCAGTCAACTCATCCATCTGATGATGAAGACCATCAAACCAATGAGACATCTCAGAAAATAAGGATGATCGAAACTCTGAAATCTCATAAGTAAACAACCCTCCATGTTAATCAGATACTGCATTATAGCAACCTGAGGATCATCTAAAGCAGTAGGCGGTGGTGGAACTAAAGTAGCAATAGGTGAGTGTGGGTGAGGAGGAAGAACACTCGAAGTGGCCTTAAATGAAGCCTCACCCATATCCTCATGAATCTCAGGCTGTGTAGCATCAACAGGTGGATCCTCACCCTCATGAATTTGGTGCCACTGGCCTCCTTGATATTTAAAGTGACACAGCTTAAGCATACTTTCATTGATAATGTTTTGACAAGTACGATCGTCAGGCTCTATAGAGTTTAAAGGAACTCCTGCATCCCTAAATATCCTCGTCAGTAAGTAAGGAAAACATAAGTTCTTGCTGGGCCTCTTAAGCTTCACCACATCCATTATAAAGAAAATAACAAACCCAACTAATGGTAATCCTGAGATGGCACCTAATCCATGCAACATATAATATAATAGGTACACATCTACATATCTCATATTATTTAGTCCACTGGCTCGAGGAGCAACATTATAACTAAACATCACAATAATAATCCTTTCCTAAGCTTCTAAGGCAGCTGTAATGTACCCTCTAGCATTCATAGTCAGGCTTATGGCATCTCTAGTACTAGTAATAAAAAAATATGTGTCTGAAGAGATTGTATCCCCATGAAAAGTATCCATATCCTTCACAAATATGTCCCTCTAATTTGGTACTCCTACTAAAGTAACTATAGAAATATGATTAATATGGATAGGAATACCTCTAACCATTGAATGTATCTCAATCTTATCAGCCTCGTCCTTATCTTCTATGTTCGCAAAGAACTCTCGAACCAAATTGGGGTAGAACTAACCAGCAAGTGTGATCATTGACTCCCATCTTAATGTCTAGAAGGCACTAGATATGTCGAATTGAGCTTCCAAGTCCGGATTGATTGGACGCTCAATAATGGAGTCATTCCTTCGATGTATTTCGAACTAGTCGAAGTTCTCTTGACTTGTAAATCTAATCATATTGAAAGCCAATCTCTTTCTCTTAGGCTCCATTTTACTTGAACTTGTTTAACAAACAAGCACAAAAAGTCGAAAAATGGTAAGAAAAATCAGAAAATGTTTCAGTCAGAGTTGTCAGAATATTCCCTTTTCACTGAAATATTCTTGATTTTTTAACGATGATAGAATTGAATGAAATTGGTACTAAAAGAAAGCTAATAAAATTTAGAACACAATGATACCAAAACACAATCAAATGGATGCCTATATTGAGAGAAAATTTAAAAAGAATACCTTTAATGGAGAAAAAGATTCGAATATTGTAGAGGCAATTTTGAAAAATCTATTTATTTTCACATAAAAATTAATGGAAAATTCTTGTAGTGGAGAGAAAATTTTACAAATGGACACCAAGAACATCAAATTTGGTCAAGAAATGAGAGAGATATGAGGAATTGAAGGAAGAAGGTGAAAAAGAGGGTTTTAGATAGGTTTAGGAAGAGGAAGACGATAAATAGTAAAACTACATCTTTTTATTGCAAGATTTGACTTTCAACGGCACCCTGTTCATCCTACAACAATGTCGCTATAGGATGAATAGCCCATCATGGCTGGTCTAGAATTGAATGCATCAACAGTGGCTTGATCATTCTTTAACGGTGGGCTTATAGACCACCATTATAGGTTTGTTTACACCTTATAAAGCCTAATTTTAATACAATTTCACTTCAAGATCCTCCCAATCTTAAGTTCTAACAACATGGATTGGATTATTCGTCAAATTGCTTTAGATTTCAACTTAAAAACACTCTTAAAACTAAATTAAATAGACCAAACTAAGGATAAACTAAAGAAAACACACCAAACTTAATTCAAACACACTTAAAAGGCTTCAACACATTTATTTGAATTAAAACACATTAAATTCAAATCAATAGAATTGAAATTAAGGTTGGGTTGCCTCCCAAAAAATGCTTCTTTAAGATCTTTTATCTGGACCTTAAGTTTAGAGACTTTTACATCTCTTCCTTGATTCATAATCCATCAAATTCAATTCATTCTTTTTGCAAGAAAAATGGGCCATATTTAAAATGGATTTTTAAAGGATTTGAAAGAATTGCATCATTTAACCATTGATTCTTAATGAAACACTAATCATGACTTTGAAAATACCATGGTACAAAGTCTTTAATTAACATAGTTAGCCCTAAATTGAAATCATGAACACCAATGAATTCAATAAACTCCAATGCTTTCTCACCTTCAACCTCAGTTTCTTTGACAAATACATCATGATTATCATAATTAAGAACCTTCAAAATAGTTTCTATATTTTGAAATTAATCCTCAACACCAATGAAATCAACCCAAACATTTTCCATTTGATCATCTAATGGAAAGGCACAAACACTTCCTTCCAACTTCAGCAACTTCACTTTCACTTTCACTTGCAACACTTTCATTACAATCATCAATCTTCACCATATGATTTCCAAAAGGAATTGGAAAATTATCATCATCATCATAATCCATAGCACAAACTTCTTACTTAGATTGCTCACATTCAAAAGATGGAGTTAGATTAATAGGTGTTACCATTTTCATCAATAGTTCTCTCAAATGTGGATAAGAAATTTCCAACTCTTGATCTATGGATTGATTTTTTGCTAAATGCTCATCTAATTGAAATACACTAAACAAGGGTACTAGCAATTTTTAAAAAAAAATTGAAAAGATAACGTAGATGAAGCATCTAATCCTTGTGGATATGGAATTTTAGGTTGGTAAGTTTGGACATTTGAATCAGCAAATAACATAGGTGAATAATTTCCATTTACAACTTCTTTCACTTATTTATTTCTTTCCATTACTTCTCTTTCATTTGCTTCCTCTTTTTCATGATCCTTTGGTATAGTGATGGCCATAACATGCTCTCTAGAAGTAGGTTCAAACATAAAAGGTAAGGGTTTAGGTAACCACTCGTCTAATAATTAAATAATATGATCTACTCGAGTGTCCAAATTTTTAATTGAATCTTCATGGGATTGCCTTCTAAACTCATTTCTTTAGATATAATTCATCACTGTATCATTAAAAGTAAACTTTACTTGATTAATTGGATTAGAAGAAAATTCAACTTAAGGATTGACATGGGAATTTTAGTTGTCCTAAATGGTCTAGCTTTCCTTAGAAGGTTTATAAGAGTCTACTCCTTATCTAGTATAAGAATAATGGTCTGGAGTAGGATTAAAGGAAAAAAAGGGTCTTATTTGACAATCTGTAGAAGCATGAAAGGAACTACCATAAAAATCACAAACCATAGGACATTGAAACTAATCACTACCAAATTGATCTTGTAAATCTTCAAATTTCTTGTTACGGTTTACTAATTGAGCTTGAAAAATTGTGGTTTTATTAATGGCATGAGCTTTAAATGGTTTCTTATAAGAAGGCTCAAAATTATATTGAAAGCTATTGGATGCCATGTACTCAATCATTCCGTATACTTCACTTGGGGTTTTACTCATCAAAGTTCCTTTAGAAGTAGCATCTATGAGACTACAAGTGGATGGCATGATTCCTAAGTAGAAGATATGCACATGCTCATAAATACTGAAGTTACACATCAGACATTCAGTAAGTAGCTCTCGAAATCACTCCTAAGGCTCATGCAAACTCTCACCCTCATATTACTCAAAAGATAAAATAAAAAATTTCAATTTAGCTACATTAATTAAAGGAAATAATTTAGCTAAAAATCAATTGGCAAGATCATCCCAAGTTGTGATTGAATTAGGTGGAAAAGTGTTCAACCTCATGTGAGCTCTATCTTTCAGAGAAAAAGGAAATAATTTGAATTTAAGTGCATCGTCTGAAATTTTAGAATTTTGATAGAGTTCACATATGTTCAAGAAATTTTTTAAATGATCATTTGGATTTTCCAAAGATGAACCACTAAATTAAGAAGACTTGATCATGGAAATGAGAATATGTGGAATTTTGAAATCATCTGAGTCTATCCTAGGTCTAACAATGATAGACTAAGGACCACTCCTAGTTTGCATAACTAATTCCAACATGGTTGGTTCTTTATGAGGTTGAAAAACCAAGTTGTCATGATGTTCCATTTCTACATTGAATTGATTCTTACTAAACGTGCAATTAGGATCAACACAAGCTACGAATCAAACTCAAAGAAATAAAAAACAAATTAAAACACAAAAGAAAATAAAAACAAGTAAACAAATTGAAAAGTCTATATACAACATTTACATCCTAGAGTAATTAACACCAATTTCTATAATATTAACTGAAACACACCGATTAATCCCTATCAAAGGAATCAAAAACTTATTTTTCATTGGTTAAATTGATTAAAAATGGGAGTTCTTTAAACCAATTTTACTTTGAAACCCATAATGATATTAAACGAAAACCCACGTAATGAAAGGCAAGTGCACCTATCAAACAAGTAATAAAGTGGAGTACAATTAAGACTCTGAATATTGATCCCAAGGGGAAAAATGATATTCTTTATTTAAACACCAGATTAATTAGATTAAAATTATCCAGAAAATTCTAAATTAATTGATTAAAAAGATGAAAAGACAAAATTACTAAACTATCCTAGTTATGCTTCAAACTTTTGCAAATTTGAATTATAAAACGATTTTTAAAAATACTAAAAATGATAAACTTGTGGAATTCAGCTTAGGATAAGTGATTAATGAATTGAATGAGCTTAAAACAATTTTAAAAGGTGGATTAGAGTTCCTTCACGAATTCAAGACAAAGCTATAGTTAAGGCTTAAGCCTTTTGTCCATTAAACATAGTTTAAAGTTTAATTATGCTTTAAATCTATCCATTGGGCTTTAATTTCAAGAAGGTTGATTTCTGGATTTGTGCTCTTAGATCTCTAACTCCCATAAATAATCAAAATTTGGTCATTCATTGATTGATTTATGTTATTGATTGATTTTTCCAACAACCTAGGTAGATTTCTCGGATCCTAAATTATCTTTCACTCTAATCTTAGTTGATCAGGACAAAATCAAAACTCTAAGATCTTCAATAAACAAAATCAGACCTTATTACATGCCTTTAAACTCACTTAAAACATTAAAAAACAAAGCTAAAGCTTGAAAATGGATTTAAGCACTCATAATCATCAAAGTATAGAAAACATGCATCTGAAGCCATATACTTTGATACATCTACAAATATAAGCTGAAATAAGTAGTTTAGAAGTTACAAAACATGTTTAGAAAGCTTCTAGACAATTCTTGAATTCTTAACTTGATTTGGACATCAACACAGCTTTGAAATCCACAAGATTTTGCAAGAAAACCAGAGAATATTCAAGAATATGAACATAAGAACATGAACTTTGATTAATCTAGAAAATAGGAGAAAATAAGTATTAATCTAAGCTAGGAAACCCCCTATGATGGTTTAGAAATTCATATACATGTCTTAGCATCAATCTGCCTCAAACAAAAACTTTAAATACATAATATAACTAGAATTACAAATTTTTGAAGCCTATAACATCTAAGAAAATCTAAGAGAGAATCAAGACTTTTCTATCTAATGTTAGTTATGAATCTATCAAGTTAGTTACATGTTAATGTTGTTTTGCTTGTGTTATGCAACTTTTGAAGACTTCCACTTGTGCTAGTTCACAAAGGGGATAAGTTGGAGACATGTTGCAGCAACAATCTTGGACAATTGGAGTTGGAATTGTTACCTACACATTCATTGGCACCTTGCCTCCATTCAACGGCACCTTGAGAGACCATCGTTAATGGTTGAAGTTTGTCTCTTAAACAAACCCCGGTTCATATATTAATGTAACCTTATTAGGTTGCTGTTAATGGACAAAAAATAGATACTTTCTTATCATTTTTACTCCAATCTTCATCATCAAGCTCCATCTTGTAAATTAAACATAATGAGATATAAATTTAACAATTATGCACTGAATTAGGGGTCATAATTCAATAAATTAACCATTAAAATTCTATCAATTTGACCCCTAACACTTGGCAAGGATTTGGATCTTTTTTGTCCTTGTGTTTAATATGTTTTGATTTGAAATAAAGCTAGGGAACAAAGAAAGCAAGGAAAGAAGAAGAGACGTAATCAGTAGATGGCCACGATCGTGTCCTTGTTAGCTTAAGGCTGACTTAAGAGAAGTGGACAAGTGTCATTTTGGATGTCTAGGGTATAAAATGGAACAAAGGGGCCACCATTCTAATCATTAGTAGCTTTCTATAAAAGGAAAAAACAAAGATTTGGAAGCTTTCCAAGGGAGACAATAATATCAAACATAAGCACATTCAATAACATACCAAAACCTAGATTTTTCCAGCATCAAGGAATGAAGAGAAGATGACCATTCTTTGTCTAATTTTTATTTCTTATTCTTCTTTCCTATTGCTTGTATGGATTATATGTGGGATTAGGGACTGTTAAACATCATCAGTGGCTAAGTACTTTTGTTAGGGATTGCTTTTTTAATTGCCTTGTTAAATTTTCTTATTTTTTTAATGGATTAATGGTTATGATATTTTATTGTGCTTTTGTAAGCCTTAAGGCACCCAAGATGGGGTGAATTAGGTGTTTAAAATTTTCTTTCTAAATTAAATAATCCAAACTACTTAGGCGAATTTTAATTATATGAATCCCTAAGCCAAAATTTAACCTAAATGGAATGATATGCTTTTGCTAAGATTAAAAAAATTCATTCAATTAAAAATAAAACACAAGATTATAAAATTAAAGAGGATAGGGAAAGAGATGGACATCAAGATTTATAAAGGTTCGCCTACCCCAAAGATAGACTACGTCCTCTCTTCAACAACTTGTTGGAAATTTACAAAAAATTAATCTTACTTTAAATGGGTGAAGAGTAACCCTTACATCAATCTTTCTTACAAGGTCGAGAGGAACCTTTACAATCTTGATTTAAGGGTGAAGATTAAAAAAACAATCTTGTTCATAAGGCTTAAGATGAATCCACACAACAATCTTGAATTCTAATGGTCAAAAGGAACCTACCAATCTTACTTTTCAAGGGTGAAAGGTAACCCTTTACACAACCAAATTTTCAACAATTTAATCAACAAAATCAATCCTTAAACTTAGGCTTCCCAACCCTCAATTCAAGCTTATATATCTTATTAAAAACTTGATCAAAATGAATTCAAGAAAGGGCTCAATTACAACTAATGTAAAGCTTATACTTTATGTAATGTCTAACGCTTATACATAGCTTCAAACAATAAAATTCACATTCAAATATCAAAGAAACTAAAATCTTGTTTTATAAAAGTTAAGAGCAACCTTTTAACAATCTTTTCAATGGAAAAGAGAAGACTAAAATCAATAACAAGAATTAATAAAGAAAATCCCCCAAATATTTAACCAAATCACAACTTTACTGGGGTATCAATGAAGCTCAACATATAAAAATGATTTTGAACCTTTAAGAGAAAAAAATAAAATTATGTTAGGCCTCCCTACACCTCAATAGATCATACACAATTCAATTAAAGCAATAAAGACGTGATTATAGCATTAAAAAAAAAATCAAATTGAACATAAGAACATATAATCTATCAAAATGTGCAATATATTTGTTCTAGCTTGGAAAAAAATAATTTTAACCAATACAATCATGTAAAATAATTGCAATAAACCTATTGGAACATTAATCTATCTATAAACAACAAATTTCAACAACAACAACCAATTTATCATATCAAACTGGTGGATTAAAATAAGAGTAAGACTAGAATTATCAAAATGTAGATAGCTTTGGGGTAACTTACAAATTTGATTGTAGTCCAACAATATGAGCCCTCAAAAATTGAAACAAAAACTCTAGCACATTTCTGGAAACTTACGAAAATAGAAGAAAAAAAATTTATAGCACAAAAAATATATTTAAAAGTCAAAATAGAAGTTAATAGATAGGTGTGCATATGCTGAACAAATTTGAGTAATCTGTGTTCTTAAAACTCAAACAAATGTTATGAGTGCTTAAAAATTGAAGTAAAACTCTAGTGCACTCTTAACATCTTAAGCTAGATGTGTCTATTGATTTTGAAGCATTAAAAAATAGACTTGTTCACTGAAAAATTAGATTGAATGACAACAACTCAAATTTGGGCATATTTGAGGTATATCAACAAATGAGTTTAAACCAAATGAATTTCAATTCTATAAATGTAAACAAATGACTAAATGAATCTTAACTATTTAACAATTGATCAGACATTGAATAAGACTTTAAACAAGATTTAAAACATATATCAAGGATTTTTCAATTAACAAAAACATTAAATTGATTAAAAAACATAATAAGGAGTTTGATTATGAAATCTTTTCATTCTTTAACAACTTAAATATTTTCACAATCATTTTCTAAACTTTCATAAACCATAATTCAAATCATAAATAGGTGCAACCAAATTTAAATACACATAAATAACTTCAAGAAATATTTCAATTCAGTTAAATTCATAAAGAAGCATACGTTAATATTACCTCTTGATTACACACTTCAAAGTTTATATCCCTTTCTAATACAATTCCTAATATGATAATGCCATAATCAAATTCAACTAATCATTAAAACATTTATGCAAAGCCTATGTTCAAATATACATGTAAGCATGACATGCAAACGTGAGAACCCTTTCAAGCATTGATAAAGATGTTAATCTCCTTCCATACTTCACAAGCAG